>CM076607.1:113544250-113799250 GCA_038502775.1 Hippodamia convergens
AATATATAGGTCAGACTTCACAGAGACTCCAAGAACGATTAAATGCACATAAATACACCAAAAATGCAACCACAGCACTGAACAAACATAAAAAAACGAAAAAACACGACTTTAATTATGAGGACACAAAAATCTTAGCAGTTGAACATCAACAGAAAAGTAGAGAAATATTGGAGATGATACACATCCAAATGAAGAACGAAAATACAGTGAACGACAAGTTAGACACAAAAAATCTCAGTCGTATTTATATGCCCCTACTGAAGCGACCACAAAATTAAAGAAGAATAACAATCATAAAGAACACACAGTGACATGAAATTGACAATACTGGCTCGACAACACCTAATCAACCAAGATGACAATTAGTGAGATGTTTGCATGAAATTTTTATTTTATTTAATTAATATACATAATTTTTAGATGTTTTAAGTCCATTATGATGTATTTTACACTGAAGAAGGCGGATGCGCCGAAACGTTTGTATGAATAAATTATTTCACATTTTTCAACTGTAACCTAGACACCCAACAAATAAATTCGAACACGTTGATATATAAATAACTAGGTAAAAATGAATTCAAATATATATATATATATATATAATATATATATATATATATATATATATATATATATATATATAATATATATATATATATATATTATATATATAATATATATATTATATTATATATATATATATATATATATTGAAAAATGCGCGGTTATCCATGTTAAGCGCGGAAGGATAACAGAGGGTGAAAAAATGATACTTACCAACGAAGAAGCGCTGCCTCACCTGGAACCCCATGAATCATATAAATATCTTGGAATACAGCAAGCGCTCGAAATAAGAACCAAAGACGTGAAGAGCTCCCTGAAAGAAAAATTGTTTTAAGAAGACTGCGACTTGTGTTGAAGGCGAAACTAAACTCCGGGGCCCTGTTCAATGCAATAAACTCATGGGTTCTGCCCAGCGTGGTGTACTCATTCGGCGTGATAAAGTGGTCCCGAACTGAAATCGAGGAACTCAGCGTTAAAATCAGAACAACCCTAACAAAATTCGGTGTCCACCACCCACGCCTCAATTAACAGATTATACATCCCACGAAAAGAAGGTGGCAGAGGCATGCAACACCTAGCAATAGTCCATGACCGAGTACTGAGAGGCATAGGAGAATATTTTATGAATACCAATAACTCACCTTTCAAAAAGACGATATATGAAGCTGATGAAAAAATTACACCCTTAAATTTGGCGTCTGCAACTGCACCACTTCTGGGTGTTACCGTGGAGAATCTTCGCGAAGAATGGTACTCTGAACCACTGCATGGCAGATACCCAAGAAACCTGAAAGTAAAGCAGTGAATGAAAAGGAATCAACGACATACCTCACATCTGGGTACCTGTTCCCCGAGACCGAAGGCCGAATTCTGGCAGTGCAAGACCAGGTTGTTGGCACTAGAGCTTTCCTAAAGCGCATCGCTGGGCAGAACTTACCATCTGACCAATGCAGGAGATGCAACCAAGCTACTGAACATATTCAGCATATTACCTCCTCCTGCCCCATAATGGCCCCAAGAGAATACCTGGAACGCTACAACGCATTTTGTAAGATATACCACCAGGCAATCGGAAAATCAATTGGATTAATAAAGGATATTAGAAAGAATCATACTTACCTGCCGAGTGACGTTCTGGAGAACGATAGATATAAACTGTACTGGGACACATCAATAACAACCGATAGGGCGGTGCGGCACAACAGACCGGATATAGTTCTGTTGGATCGGGAAAAGAGTGAGGTCAAGATCATTGATGTGACAATACCGGCAGATGAAAATTTAGAGAGATCGTACACCGAAAAACTCACCAAGTATCATGACCTTGCATTTGAGATGAAAGAGATATATAGGTTGAAGACGACATCTATCATTCCCTTGATTTTGTCTGTTAATGGACTGGTTGAATCACACCTCCCCGAGAATACCCTAAGGTTAGGTTTGGAAGAACGCCTCATTAGCATGGCTCAAAAGGAGGTTATTCTGGGGACAACCAGAACGGTGAGAAAATTCCTGACAAGCTCGTAGGGGCATAACTTGTGCCCGGTACTCTCTCGTAACAACCCGTGTATGAACGGGGAAAAAAATAATATAATATATATATTATATATATATATATATATATATATATATATATATATATATATATATATATATATATATATATATAATATATATATATGTATACCTTGGACAAAGTGAAAAAAAAAAGAAAAGAAGAAAAGTAACACAAATATGTGGAAATAGAGAGAAGACAACGATTGGGATGAGTAGCATTCGGAAAATTAGCTTTCATTCTTAAGAACAAAAAGATATCATAGCAGGTATTCGACAAGTGTATTCTCCCTGCCATAACCTATGGAGCTCAAACCTAGATCCTCACAAAAACATAATAATAAAAATGGAAGTGACACAAAAAGCTATGGAAAGGGCAATGATCGGTATCTCATTGATGCAGACGAGAACGAACTAGTGGATCACGCAGAGAACTAGGGAAACTGACATAACAACGAGAATAACACCGTTGAAACGGGACTATGCCAGACACATAGTTCGGATCATGGACAATAGATGGAAGGCTAGGATGCGCAGGTGGAGACCATGGGTGGAAAAAAGAAGTAGAGGTCGACCAATAACTCGATGATATGACGATATCAAGAGACAAGGGCGGATATAGCTTTTTTTTCTTAACCATTGAGAACGAATAACCAGAGACTTCCGGTTTTGGAGCTTGAAAGGTATTTGCTTACCAAATATTTAGGAAGTTTTCATTGCTAATAAACTTCGCGAAACAATTAAAGGAACAGAAATATTTTCAACTTTTTTTTTTCCAAACAGGCTCTATCTCAGTGAAAAATGGTCGTATAGAAAATAAAAAACCAACTTCTGAAGCTTGAAGACTCTAGTTTCTGAAGTTATTGGTGAACAATTTTCAGAGTACAGGTGGCCATGCAATCATCAATAAAGCACGAAGAAAAAATTCTGAACATTTTTCGAATTTTTTTGCTCTACGCTCACGGAGAATTTCTTCTAGCTAGACCGATGCAAATATCGCATAAACTGTTCATTCAGCTCTAATTTGTTTTTTACGACTCTCGAGATATTCAGTTTTGAATTCAAAAGGATCCTTATTCACTCAACTGTCGATATCTCCGGTTGCGTAGCGAGCCTGAAGGCGATTTCTTTTTCTACAGGAAATTCTACACAAAAATCTGTTTAGTTCACGTGGAGGCACAAAATGTCATTTTGTTTTCTTGGACCGATTGATTGAACATTTGAAAAAATTAGAGAACCAGGATTTTTTCCTAGAACTTGACCTAATCTTTTGAAATCGGTTTTATTACCGAATGAGTAGAAAAGTATTCGAAAAAACTATTTTTCGAGAGGTGGTGTCGGAAAACGGAAAAATTCTGTCGCTCAGAATTTCGCATAACGAGTACCGTGGGCAAGTTAGGAGTATCAACTTCAAATTAATTCCATGATTCTTTTCTGACGTAAATGAAGGTTTAAATGTATCCAGTGTCCATAGCTCAGAAATGGTCTCTTGCTTTTTTAAGTTGAGATTTTTTTATTCTCATTTAAATCTTAGAATAGAATTTTACGGAATTCTCCGAATGTTAATTATTTTTTCCAAATTTCGAAAATTTTTGAGAATTAAAAAAAAAATTTATAATTTATTAAAGAAAAAATTTGGTGAACAGTGAAGAAATATTGTAATTATTGATTGATTAAGAAAATTAGGTCAAGTTTAAGGAACAAAAACCTTGTTCCCTAAATTTTTTCAAAATTTCAATCAATCGGTTCAAGAATCCTGCTGAACCGATCGATCTACCGATTTATGGAGGACTTCGGAAAACATCAGGCTGTAAAATGTTTCTCATAACCTAAACTTTTCTGCCAATATTGACGAAGATACAGTCCATCAAACAAAAAAATGGTAAAATGTCATTTTTTTGCTCTTATTACACGTTTAGTGACAGGTGAAAAAAATTTCTTTCAAATTGAACAACATGGATTTTTGTAGGAAATTTTCTGTAGAAAAGAAATTCGCCTTTCGGCTCCGCAGGCGATCAGTAGTTCCAGAGATATCGGCAGTTTGAGTGATAAAGGATCATTTTGCATTCAAAACAGGATATCTCGAAAACAAATGGTTATATCTGAAAGTCATGAAGAGCAAATTAGAGCTGATTGAATAGGTTATAATAAATCGGTCACGCTCGAGAAAATTTTTCCATGCCTGATCCATAAATCATACCCTAGGTTTGTGTCTGAACTGAAATATTGATACGTCCTCGAACCACCAGGGAGCAGTTAATAGTAGGTACTGGAATTGTTCTTTCTTATATAATATTGCAGGCAATAGTGATATTGTTTATTCAATTGAAAATATAGAACTCAACCTTATTTTTTTAATGAACGAGTGAAAAAATGAGCCTTGTGTACAAGTATTATACATAAATTGCTATAATTCACCGAATTTTTATTGAAATAAATTGGATATTCCTATAACCATCGTTTAGCGACTTTCGAATTTAAAAATGATTGTTGTCAGAACTATTTCTTGTATCACAAATTCGAGAGGGAATAGATAAATCTCCGAATAACAACATAATATAATGAAATGGAATTATGCGATGTGTGTGAAACAGAAGCAGAGAACCTTCTACTTTGGTCACCGCCTTTTTAACACAATTCACTGAAATTATTGGGAAAAAAAAGTCCTAACTAAGACTCGTATTTTTAGTTGAGAGACGAGCTGATATTTTTGAAACCACAACGAAACTCCTAAATACTCACTGTGGAATACAACCTGAGTCAACTTCACCTTCTGAACATTCAATGAATGAGAAAGAGAAATCGAAAGAAATTCCTGAATGGAGTGAATTATGTCAATTCAAGATCTGACGTAGGTTTCCTTGGCATAGCATCTTCACGTTTGTTAAAAGAGGTTCAAATTAGGTTCTTCAAAGCCAATATATTGTTTTTTGAAACATAGATGAATTCAAAATAGTAATCATCGAAATGAATACCATTTTCAATTCCCAGGCTCAGAGATCTTTCATCATGAGGTTGGAGAAATGATATTAGATTTTGTCACTGAGATGAGAGATATACCGGTTTCGGCCTTGTTGGGCCTCATCAGTATCCGCACATCTATGTGTCAAAAATGTTCTCGATGCGCCTTCGTAAAGGCAAAGAAATTTTTTTTTTCTTATCAATATATTGTTGTTGTGAAGTTCATTGTTTATACGAATAAGTAGAAGTAGAAAGCGAATACAGTTACAATAAATGATTCAGATCATTTTATACGCAATTGACTGATTCAAATTTTATTCATATAGTTACTCATAAGGTAACTTGTCCAAGAACTTGTTCATTTGGTGGATTCACTGCCAGCAGTTTTGACATTGTATTTTATTATTTTGACAGTCTTGTTCCACTGATCCCTATGATGTCCCACTTTATGTTTTGTAGTTCGTGTTCCAGGCCACTGAGATGTTTCTCCGGTAATTATAAAGTTTCCTGCCCACTTGTGTTTTTTTTTTGTGTGATCTTGAGGTAGGGAAAAATGAACCTAACCTAACCTAACTTAACCTAACCTGAATGAGGATCGATGTTTTATTTTTTTATGAAATTTTTTTGTTTTAATTTAAAAAAAAAATTTTTTTCAACTTTTGGTAGGGACCTAACCTAACCTAACATAACTTAACCTTGTTAAACAAAACTATATAGACTATATATAAGACTATATCACAGCCGTATCCGAGGTAAATGGAGTATATTTTTGAGTTTCATTTATTTTTTTCTCGAAAATTACTGCCCACCCCAGAACTGTAATTGAGACTGTAGTATCAGGAGGTCTTATAGATTCACTGTGCAAAATATTTTTAAAATCGGTGACGGGGCAGTTAAATTTATGATAACCGTTTCTCCACCCTCATAGTCCGTATATTGTACATCCCCACATAAAGAGTCTTTCCAAGTTTGTTTTTTCTCTTCTCACAATCTATCGAAAGTTTGCCCCCCCCCAGAATCCGCTGGGCTGACTGAAGTATCAGTGCGAGATTCCGGGTTTTCACCTCTACTCGTCTGGGGTATGTAGTTTTGAAATTTCGACATATCCCAGAATTAAAGAAAATGTTTTTTTTCACATTCAAAAATGAATGCTAACCAGACATAAAATAGAGACGTTGTTTGGCCGAGGCCTGCTACATACGTATTGACATGGCACCCTTTCATAGGAACGGGGACACTGTCAGATGCACTTATAGATCAAAAAATGTCAAAGAAACTTTTAATGAATTTCGTTCTAGTCCAAGGAAGAACATTTTGTTAGCCGTTGGTTTTGGATGCAAATTAGAGGATCGACCTTTCCGTTAATATAATGGACGGTTTCACAAAATTATTGAAATAGTGCTATCTGCATAAGTTATTTCGTGCAGCAGTGGATTCGTGGATAATATCGAACTGTCTTCAACTAAAAAACCACTGATACAACATAAAAATAGAATTATGTCGCGAATCAGATATTCGGAAACATGGTTTCACCAATGCAGAGTGTATCTTTTACTTGAAATATTCGTGTTGAAAAGATACAGTATGTTAACATTTCGTTAGGTGCGAGGTATTTCCTATCCCGTTTAGGCACGATGATGTAATCCATAATTTTTCTTCATTAAAACACATAATGACTCACTGATCAACGGTTAAAATTCTAGAGTGCTTGGGAAAAGGAGTATAAGTCAAAGTTGGTGGTTTTTGGTGATTTAAGTTTCTTTTTTTTGAGGGGACTGTTATAATTAACTATTCTGAATTTAGTTATATTTTACTTTGTAACATTGCGAATGACCTATTCTTTTTTTACCAGAAGGTGAAATTCATTATTGAAGGAAATACTTATGAGAAGTGAGGACATCTCTCATTCTGGCCATTTAATGACTTATATTTCTTTTCCGAGCACTCTAGGATTACCATTCATCTTTATTTTGGTCTCTGGGTCTCACTGAGGAAATTATAATGCAAAAATATAATTTTTTTATAGGTTCCTTCAATCCTTGTCAAATTCCGGCAAAAAGCTAGTACGAATATTCAACAAAACCAAATATTCTTGAAAAAATACATCAAAAATGAAAAAATACCGTTTATTGCATCTAATGAAAGTACACGAGTTCGTGAAAAAATTTAGACACATATGGTGTTTTTTTTCAATTGTCTAAACAGTCAATGCAAATTTCTACTGCATGTTCATAGCATTTCATGAAAATTCTCGTTACGATTAGTTTCTGCTTCGAGGACATATATGACATCGTCTGATAAGATTTCGCGCCCTGGAGGATCAGGTGGTGGGGGTAATATCGCTTCTGTGGGCGGGCAGGTTACATTTGGCCTTATCCCTTACCTCTACCTGTGGCTTGATGAGTTCCCAAGCAAATTTCTCAATGAAACTACTTTTTACAATTTTTTTCCGAAAGATGGTTTGCTTTTGTAGAAACACAGGGCATTTATACTAGCAGAATGGAAAATACAACCATCGGCCAACGACGTGAGTTTTTAGTCACGTTATATTTTTGGCATATTTAGTCTAGTAAATGGATACCCACTATCGTGTGATTGCAACATGTCACTTTTTCCGATTTTTTTTTTTTGGGCAATATGACACAATAGTCCAGTAAACGAAGGTCTGAAATCACTTTTTTGCGGAAAGAGCTGCATTTTGGATATAATGATTATCACATGAATAGGAACTCATGGTCAAAAATGCAGGTTCCCAAATTTTCAGGAACCTTGGAAAATTCGTGAAAATATGGAAAAAATTACGTTTTCTCGGAAACTAGAAGGTTTATCGAAGAAAGTTTCAAACAAAAGTTATAGAGCGGAAAATTTTAGTACACATGATGGCTTTTCGCATTCTCGTGGTGTTTATATTGACTAATTAGAGGTGCATTTATGTAATGGCATTCTCAGTTGCTAACTTCATTACGTTCGGATAGCCGAAGACGCTCCAAGAGAGCTTGTGGTTTTACCGAGGGTTTTATTATTCCCTTTTATGATGTATATGTTTATGAACTGCAGGGCGAAATGCCAGCACCCTCACCCAATGCTATGCGAGTTCAAGAATGAAGACAAATCTGCCCGAAAACTGCACTTATATTTGTTTCTCTGGTGATTTTACACCTGATTTTTTTTTAATCGCGTGTTACCGGGTAACCAGTTGTTACCATTCCATGCAAGAATATAAAACTTCATCGAAATATCTGTCATTTGGATTTTTGGAAAAAAAAGGAAATGAAAGAAAATTGTTGATGGCATACCCTCAAAAATTTTTCAGAACAATGTACAAGACTCATACAAGTTCTACAATCACGGAAGTTCAATCTAATTTTTTTTGTTAAAATATAGATAAAAGTGAGTGCAAGAAGCTCATTGAACAAGATGAAATTTTTTTCAAATTTTTACCAAGCTTAACCCTGTAATAAATAAAAAATAGTCATTTTTGGAAAAATTCAAAAGAAATGTTCTGCTCTAAACTGAGCAGTTTTAACTTGAAGTTCTGCATTCAAGGGATGACATGCGAAGCGAAAGTTGGCAGTAACAAAAATGAATCGATTTTGCATAAAAACCTAATGCAAATGGATATAAATATTTCAACGGATTGATTGAGAAAAAGTCGGATAATGATTTTGATGTGAGAATATCGCAAACTTTGTAGAAGTTTGAGTTGTTTAACTCCTTGATGATGATGTATTTTTATATTTGAAGGAATTCAATCTCCTGCTAAATTTTCCGAAAAGATCATTATTCCTGTAGCACCGGATAAAGATTAACATTCTACATCACTACAGAAAATATGCTACTCAACGTTACCTAAATTGAATGTGATATACCTATTGTGATATACAGGGTGTCCCACGGGAGTGCCCATTAAAAGTTTATGGAGAACTAATAACTCGATCATTTCCAGATTTTGTGTGAAGATATAAGCCAAGAAGGTATCAACTTTCTTATTTCAAATGGAACACCCTGTTTATTATGACTTTTTCCGATAGATCTTCGAATACCACATTAATTTTATGTATCACACCCTATAGCCATCTAGAGCCGTTTTCGGGTTATTCACTGTTTTTCGAAAAAATGTTGTAGAACACTGAGAATTCAATGAAAGCGCAACACACAATCTCAGATCTGTTTTTTGAAATGGGTTACTGACAAGATATTCAACATAACTCTGTAGAGAAAATAACGTTTTGATATACTGGGAAGTAAAATGAGAGTGTCAAAATTGAAATTCAAGAAAAGCCAAAAACTAGATTTTTTCAAATGGATACCATACTTTTTCCACTCACATATCAATTTGTGAGATGAAAATAGGTAGAGTTTATTCAGGGTTCCCTATATCCAAAATGTACCATTTTCGAGATATTCAGGAAAAACTGTTAGAGTGTCAAAGTTTGAATTCCAAAAAAGGGAGAAATTAGATTTTTCTAAGTGAAAGCCGTATTTTTTTGACTCCCATTTCAATTTGTGAGGAAGAAATAATTAGAGTCTCTCAAGGGTTCCCTATATCTAAAATGTACCATTTTCGAGATATTCAGAAATAACTGTTAGCAACGAGCATACTATAATATGTGAGGTATCAATTATGATCTATGTTCACCCTTTCATAAAAATCTGTATGACTTTATTCAAAATAATCCAGGTTTGTTCCAACTGAAGAATTTATCGTGCAATGTATTGGCAGAATTCTGTTCCAGAATAAATAAGGAAATCCACCAACCAAGAAATAATGAGAAGGTGCGAAAAATGTTTGGAAGTAGGTGGACGAAATTTTCAAAATGTGTTATGATTCAATATTCTATTCTGATATATGTGAATAAAAGTTTGGGAAGTTTCATGACTTGTTTTATAAGTTTTGCATTACAATTTAAGCTTTCGATATGTATGACATATTTTTCGAAGAATAACTCGTTATTTTCATTATGAGCAATAAAAAAACTAGTGGTCGTTTTCTTTGAACAATGAAATAAGTTTTGAGAAATACCAACAACAGAAGTATGGAAAAATATTCGGAATAAAGTCAAAGATTTTCATGAAAGGGCGAACATAGATCATATTATAATAATATTAAGCTCGTAGCCGTTATTTCTGAATATCTCGAAAATGGTACATTTCAGATATAGGGAACCCTGAATAGACTCCACTCATTTTTACTCCACAAATTCATATATGAGTGAAAAAAATACGCTTTCCATTTGAAAAAATCGAGTTTTTGGCTTTTTATGAATTCCAACTTTGACTCTCTCATTTTACCTCCCAGTATATCGAAACGTTATTTTCTCTAAAGAGTGACGTCGAATATCTTTTCGGTAACCCATCTGAGATTGTGCGTTGCGCTTTCATTGAATTTTCAGTGTTCTACAAGGTTCAATTTGTATTTTTTTTTTCACAAAACAGTGAATAACTCGAAAACGACTTTAGATGGCTATAGGGAATGATACATAAAATGAATGTGGCATTCAAAGATCTATCCAAAAAACTCATAATACAGGGTGTACCAAGTTCGACGGCCTATTAGACGTTTCTGGAGAACTAGACTCATTTGAAATCTGAAAATTGGGATTATGATATTGTTTGACATTATCTACCGAGCTAAAATATTCTTAGAGCCTGACCAATTTGAGTTATACAGGGAGCGAAAAAAAAGTTTTCAAAATTTTTTTTTCTCTTTTTTTGTTTTCGAATTTGACAGAGTATGCAATTCTGAATACATTCGTACTCAAGTCGTTGCATTCGCCGAAATACTTTCCAAAATATCGAGAAAAACCTTCAAATCTAAGCATGATCAGGGAGACTCATTATTGACACTTCTATTTCGAAATAGAAAGAGTCAGTGCAATATTTTCTGACTTAATAAGTTAATGAGTTCCATTCTGGGGACCTACACAACCAGAAGACGAATGGGGAGTAATCCGAAAAAAATAATCTTCGATTAGCTATTATAATGTTTAAAGTTCAAAATGTTAATAATACTAATTTGAGAAATATTTCAGAAAAGCGCTTAATGTGTTTTGACAAAATATTTTCGAGTATGACAAAAAACAATCCTTCTCGTTCATTTACTCTTATGAATATCGAACTTCGAAGAACTTTTAGAAAGTCAAAAAAGTTCTGAGTATTACTCAGTTAGTTCATCGAAGTTTTTTGATCGATTTCGATCGAAAAATTAGTCGTTCGTCAAATGTCAGCTGTTGTTATTTAATGGTCAAACCAATAATTATTAGAGTTCTGAACAATCGATCTCTGGAGTTCCGAGTTTCTCTCGACTAATTGTAAAAAGCGAATCTATAATCGCTATGCTAAATTTCATACTTTCATACTGCAGTTCGAATGGGGGATCGTTCTTCTATCTAGAGGAAAAATGAAACATGTCTCACTCATTTCACATTTCCAATTAAATAAATTTTACTTTTAACAGTAGTTCTGGGTAGCATTCGAGTAGGATGCTCTACAAAATTTTCAATCAACCTCCGATCGAAGAAAGAGAGTTTGAACGAAAATTTAATCCCTATTTCAAGGTTCGGTTCGCATTTCGCAAACATCAACCTTTCGTTAAAAAAAAAAACAGATAAATCAGATATAGCCAAATTCAATGCACACAACACAAAACGCAAAATGAATTTACAAAAATGATTATTTCTTCAAACATATTCTCTTGCACTCAAAATAATTTGAGAGAAGTCCGGGATATGAATTTCTCATCCACGGCTGTATTGAAGAGCCTTGTTATTTTCGTTTACAAACATGAAAGTAATAAAATGGGAATGGTAGAACTACCTGCACCCTTGCCGCGTCGTCTTCGGCAATTCGTACGTAATGAAGTTAGCAACTGAGTATGCCAATACAGAAATCCATCTCTAATTAGTCAATATAAGCACCACGAGAATGCAAAAGCCAACATGTGTACTAAAATTTTCCGCTCTACAACTTTTATTCGAAACTTTTTTCGATAAATCTTCTAGTTTTCGAGAAAACGTAATTTTTTTCATATTTTCACGAATTTTCCAAGGTTCCTGAAAATTTGGGAACCTGCATTTTTGACCATGAGTTCCTATTCATGTGACAATCATTATATCCAAAATGCAGCTCTTTCTGCAAAAAAGTGATTTCAGACCTTCGTTTACTGGACTACAACTAACACTTCTCAAGTCATGATATGAACTCGATGTTGTTGATGTTTATGATAATGCAAAAAACATGATTCATGACAACTTGAATGCTTTGTACAGACGTAACGTACTTAGGAGCGTCCATTATAATAGTAGTCCAGGCGTGTTCAGACGTTCCTAAATCTCAGCAACAATCTTTCTCACAGCTAATTGAATGCTGAATAGTTAGAAGGAGTTGCAGATTACAGCCAATGAAATTCGGAGAATATCGTCATTAGATTCGTGATGGTTTACGATCGTAATCCGCACTCCTAACGAATGGTTCAACATCCCTACAAAAATAAAATTTTCAGTTATATCTCGCAAACGATTTTATCGAATCAAATGATTTTCAGAATACATGTTTCAATTGATGTATTGAATCTTCCACAAATACAAAAATCCAGTATACTGAAGGGTTTGTTTTTCTGATTAATTTAAGGTTAATTGGACATATTTAAGATTGAGACCTGAAAATCTGTTTTCTCTAATTATGTGTCAAATCCGTTCATTCCGTCTTATTTCGTGGAACAAAGCAATGTTAGAATATTTTATTCTAACACTGTTTTCAGTAATATTTATTGATGACATGTTGCCACCTACCACGAATTTATTTAACATCTGTCAAATTTTATGACATAGAAAACAGTTCTGCCAATCATTATTTTCCAATACGAAAATAACTAAACCTCATTAAGGGCCATTTTTTAATTTATTTCGAAAAAAATTATGCGAATTAGAGAAAATAATGTATGATACTCGTACAGAAGGCTCATTCCGACACTCGTTCATTCCAAAACTCGCCACTTCGTGGCTCGTTTTTGAATTTTGAACTCGTGTTCACTTCTGCACTTGGATCATAAATAACTATCCCAGAATTGAGTTAAATAGTTTTGCACCGCTCTTGTACTGACATTCCGATAATTGTATTGATAACCCGACCATTCTGGATCTTTGTTCACGTTAGTTGTGAAGAAGAGAAAACAATTGGTGTAGATATGGACCAAGTGTAGCCCAATGTGGACCGATTCCATCCTCCCTTTGCAAGGCAGGACTAGATCTGCCATCGTAGTGACCTCATGACATTCTATAATTATATCAGAAATTAGAGTTAAACAACTCTTAAAAGTAACTTGAATGCTATTTAAGGAATATTTATCTATTTGAGAATATCTGCGAAATGAATGTTATTTACTTCGACTGAATTCAACTCTCTTCAGAAGTATCAATATAATTTCTAACTGGTTGGAGATGAATTGGCACATAATATACAACCGGAAAATGGGACCTTTCTCAGCTTCCTGTCCTCATTTATACCACCATAAAATCATTACTTTTAGTATGTCTATGCAACCATCCTAAACAAGTTTTCAAGGTAATCAGCTGCTTGGCCTCTCACTTACTCTACATATATTCCGTTCACTGGGCTAATATGCTCTCGTGTTCATGAAAAAAATTAGGTATTACACACAGATATAGGTAAACACATAATCCTTTTAATACAAATAACAATGTCCAAGTATCGTTTTATTTAATAATCCTTTTAAGAAATCTGAATACATCATGTAGTCTGGAACGGCTCATTACAACTGCCTTCAAGATCTGCTAGGAGCTGATTCTGGTAGCAGGTCTCTTTATGAGGAAACCTATTTTAATAGCACGGAGTACATTCTTGAAGGGTTATTTCTGACTCAAACGATTGAAGAGATTGAAAACGTATCGGTTGATTCTCAATGGGTTTCGAACAGGCCCTATCGAGAGTGTAGTAGCGATGTGAATTGGGTAAAAGACTCGACCAGGCCATATCATAAGGGACCTGTCACACGCAGCGCTTATTCCCTTCCGTTTTCGACGTATCTCAGTCTTGTATTTATTTTTAGAATTCGTCATTGAATTGCAATATGTAGCGAGAACTGAATTTTTTAGATATACAAAAAAGAAAGAAGACATGTAGAGTAAAATGAAGCGATCACAATTGTGAATAGAAAGATGGAATAATATTAACGTAAGCATTTGCAGAATGAGGCATGTCACACAATGTAGAGTTCACTTGTCCTTCATGTTCTCTCATATTGGAATTGCACTATGCTTTTTTTTTCTTTCTCGTATGCCGACATATATTGTCGTTCACTCCTTCATAACGGGAGGAATAGATCTTCTCTTCTATACAAATGATTCGATTACCCTTTCCTGTTCTCGCTCGATTGCACCTAACGTACGCTCCTAACAAGGTCGTCAATTAGAGCAACCTTTCTGAAGCTCGCATCACATGCGTTAGATGTTACTGGACCTACCAAAATCGTCCGTGTGAATGGAAAATATACTAACTGACAGAGAAACTCCAACAACCAGAAAGAGCTATCTATACTTCATGTTTCAGAGCCGCCAGAGTCCGCGGAGGCTAGCGTAAATTTCCAAGTCTTCTACCCATGATGTCGCAAACGAGCTCTATGGGCAAGAAATAGGGGGATCTAGACGGTCATGGCAATAGATTCACATGGGTCGCTTCGGAAAAGTTTAAAGTCGAGCATTATCTTGCTGAAATATTAGATTCTCGATTCGGTTGAGATAAGGGAGAACATATGTCTCCACTATTTCTTGGAGGTAACGCAGCGCTGCCATGTTACCTGGAATAGAGACTACTTGCATGTCCAATATCACCCCATTCTGTAACGCCGACAGTCCGGTATACATGAGGCTTAACATCAGAATGAGGTTCCCGTCTTTCTACCCGACGTCTTCTAACCCTTTTTCGGCCTTCATGTGCACCCAAAGAGAATCGAGATTCATCAGAAAAGATGACCTAATGCCATTTCACATTCCAATGGTGCCTTTCTCTGCACTTCTGTAATCGTTTCCGCCGATGCTCAACCGTGAGAAGTAGCAGAAGATGGGGTCGATAATGCTGCAGTCCAAAAGAGCTTAGATGCGGTAAGCCGTTCGAACAGTTACAAGTGGCCTTGTTCCCCAAACAAGTCATCAGCCAAAGATAGAGTTGTCGCAAATAGGTCTCTAATCTTGAAATTTATTTGACGTTCGTTCACTATTTTTCTTTGATTTTGGGCATTATGAAACCAGCTTGACAACATCTCCTACCACTAGTTGGATTTGTGTTCGTACGGTTAGCAATTTCTCCAAATGACAACTCCGCCTTCCAAAGACCAATTTTATCGACCTGTTTCAAATTTACTTAGCTGGCGATAAATTCAGCGTACACGTGCTCTAGGCATTTTAACAACAAGTAGACATCGACTTCAGATCCTCTCGAATAGCTGGTTTGTTGTAAAATTTAAAAAATTTGCAGAAGACGACTACAATATTTAAGTAACAAAAAGTGTTCACATGAAAAAACCTCCCCGATTTTTTTTCCATATTTAAATCATTTACTCCTTGCAACAAGTATACTATCCATGTTTTACCAAAAAAATTTTAAATTCAAACAGCTCCTCCTGGGTATTGCAGTTTCTTTGTCAGTTAATATATACCAGTGGAATTTCCGTTGAGGAGGACAGTTCACGTTCCGCGTTCTCTATAATAACCAGTCAGTTCAATAGAATATTTGTTAATGGATAATAATGACGGTTGATTCAAGAAAAAAGAATGGTATTGCTTGTTTAGGGCTGTATGTGATCAGAGACGAAGAATAGATGAATCCGAGGAAACTGTGGGTTGAGCAGTGGAGACTGAAAAGAAAGCATTTTAGTCATACTTATGCCTGAAAAGTAGATGACATGATATTTCGGAAACAAAGAGAAATTCAAAATAAAAATAAACGAAATGAATACCATTCTCAATTCATAGGCTCACAGATCTTTCATCGTGAGGCTGGAGAAATTAAATCAGATTTTGTCACTGGGAGGATATACCGTTTTCAGTCTTATTTGCCATCATCAGTATCTCATATCGCTCAGAGACAAAGTCTTTATAAAAAATTTTCAAGCAACTAGTTCAAGCTTTCTGAATAAATTATTACGTGGCGACATCTAGTACCGTCAATAGAGAAGTTCCGCAACCTCTTTCACTTGTTATGTTTTACTCAAAAAGCTAAAACTAGTTGAGTTCAAAGTTTTTTTATGAAGATTTTTTCTCTGAGCGATTTGGGATAATGATGATGGCAAATAAAATTTGGATTATTTCTCTATGTTTCGAACATTATTATTGGGGCGAATTTATTATAGATTCGAGTAAATAATCAGATGAAAGTATTAGAACAGATAAACTCACTCAGATCACTACATAACACGGCTGATCTGAGTGTGCGTTTGGGAACAACGTTGAAATAACAAGCGGGTACTAAAGATTATAGAGGAGAAAGATTGGAAACGAATCGACTACACTTACGTCAGCGCCATCTAGTTATTCGGAAGTAATATAGAAAATATCTTAATTCGCACCGCAAGTAAATGTTTAATTCATTCACGTTCCATGGCATCCGAAGCTCAGTGGTTAGAGCGGCCTACTTAGGACCGCGTGGTACGAGTTCGATTCCGGTCTAAGAAATTTTCTAGTCATTACTTTGGTTATGTCGCCATCTAAACTTTCCTGACTACGGAAAGTCATAGTCTGTTTTCAACACTACAGATATATGGACGTTTCCTATCTTTATACTCCATAATCTAGGCTAGTACTTCTGGCACGTCGCATCAAGTCGACGTTTTTGTACTTAAGACGGTCTATCATTTACACGCACAGAATTGGAATGGATCACCACAACACTGTCTCTGCGTGTGAACAAGCCTACTCTCTGAAATCGACCAAACTAAAGCTTCGTTCGACATCATCAGAAAATTTCAATATACAGGGTATTTCAAAACTCAGTATGGAGATGAAGGTTAGTACCTTATATTCTAGGTCAAAAAAGACTCTTTTATATTTAACCACTTGGTTCAAGAATCCAAAAGAGCGTTTTGTCCCGCATACTTCTTTTGAGGTTCTCAACATTTCATATTAAATTTGATTCAGAGATCCCTATTTTTTTCAAAATTCATGATTGAGAGTGAAATGGTTTTTATTCGGAATGAAGACAATTTAATCTCAGAATGAAACAATGCCAAATTCAATTTATTTTTCCAGAATTCCCAAATGCAGATTACGAAAAAATGAATAGGTATAAAAATGGTTTTTGTTTCTTGGAAATTATGTCCTTGTAAATGAATTCATACAATTGCTGGGTACGCTATTCAAAACGTAAGTTTTCAAATTGGATATTAATCTTTGTGGAGTCGTCTATATCATATCGAATTATAATACAATCTGTTCAGTTTCTCTAATCTGGAATTTTTACTCGATAATCAATGGTTACAAAATAGTATGCCTTGCACCCATTGTGCATGAGTTGTTCGCAAAAATAAATATCAACACAGGTTACATTTCTGATGAAATTTTGTAGCCCTTTCGTATCGTGTGTGTATAATATATAATGAGAGCTTAATGAAGCAGCTACTACAATCGAGAGCTTCATCTCTCCTAGAGCACTTATATAAACTATATTAGGGCTTCAGGTGTGCACAACAGAAATAATGAAAGACATTCGGATTCTAGTTAGTATCTTGTTGATTTACTTCGGTGTATGGTGCTTATTTGCGTCATAAATCTAGATTATCTCTGCGGTAAACCGACGTTACGCTGTAAACTCAATTTCCCACTGGAGGAACATGGTCGCTGTGAAATGAAGAAAATATCTCTTGACATTATAGTTATTTCGAATGTATGGCTTTGCTTGTCGATTCTCTTTTTGTGGGAACTGAGAATGATTGCACACTGCTTTTAAAATATAATGAAAAGGAGTGAATATGTGCAAATATACTACGGCATATAGATGTTCTCGTTAAACTCTAAGATCCGGTACTACATAGACCTTCACCGAGCTGATAATAAAATAAAACCTATTTTATAAAAAATTTCGTATATTAAAAAATATATCAAAAATAGGTTGTCTGAAAAAATCCTGGTGAGAATATTTCCAATTGTTTTTTGAAAATAATAATAAAAAAATTTTATACTCGACTCAAAGTACGAAACATACTGTAGAAAATACAGGCAAAAGTTTGTCTATTATTTACCTGGACGAATAACTGTATAAATATAGGTGTGTCGATACCAGTTACATTCGATTGATGTGATAAAAGAAAAAAATTTATATGAGCTTGAGAGTTGTTTCATTGTAAACAAGTTTATATAAGGTTGTCTGCAAAAAATTTGGTCCTAATATTGGTTTGGGAACTTTTAAGATTTAAATTTCTACGCATATGGAAATGAGTGACTGCGAGATTTGTGATAAAAATGATATTTAAAATTTTTTGTTTGATAAAAACGAATTCAACGAATGTTAAAATTCTTCTACATTCAGATAATAATTGAACGAATCACATATAACGCTTATGCTGGTAGGAAATTTTTTTCTATTATCACATTAACTGAAAGTAACTGGTACCGACATACCTGTTTATACCCGGCAATCCAATTATTCGTCCAGGTAAATAATAGACAATCCTATGTCTGCACATTCAACATCTACTTTGAGTCCAGTAAAAAAAGTTCTTATTATATCATGAAAAATCATTTTTCGAAAAATATTTAAGAATATTCTGTCCAGGATTTTTTTAGACGAACTAATCTTAATACTTTACCTGATATAAGATATTTATCATGAAATAGGATTCATTCTATTATTAGCTCGGTGAAGGTCGACTCAGATTAGGATATTCCGCGGCCTACGATATTTAACAGGCTAGAAAGTTGTTTTAAAATGCGACGTTGCCGTAGTGTCCACAGGGGGTTGGGGGTCATGACTCAGGGTGGTACGACCTTGCAGTTGCAGATTGCAGTTCTGCATTTAGGGTGGAAGCGTAAATGTGTTTGCATCAGAAATTTGACCGGGAAGCTTGTAAAAAGGTTTGTGTTTTTTCGCTGTGTCCGTGTGATTGGTTTTTTAATCAATAAATAAAGTGAAAATAAGTGTTGCAGTTGTAAGATCAGTGTGTATTGGATTTGTTATTGAATTTCTCGACTTTGATTGTTCATATCTGGAAGATATCAGGAAGGTTTTTCATTTTGAAATTTATTAAAATTTCATTCGGAAATCTTCGATTTGAGTACTATACCTGGTACTTGTGTGCAGTGTTCGGTTGCAAAAGCAACTATAAATCGACTAATGAGAAGAGAAACGTCGGTATTTAGATTTCCGAAAGATTCCGTCAGGAGAAGAAAATTATTTAACGTAATTCATAGAGAAAATAGTTTCAAAATCAACGAAGTCAGTGTAGTTTGCATAAAACATTTTGTAGATCCCAATATTTTGAGAAATAACTCTTATCCAACCGCCTGAGGTTCAGTTATAAATATATCGCGAAAAATCCCTAAATTAACTGATAATGCATTTCCTTCAATTTTTCCAAATCATCCGAGTTACATGGCGTCTTCAATTACTCCAAAAAAAACTGATCCTGAGGAGCGGAGACAAAAATTAATTGTCCATTATGACAATTTTTACACCGATTGGGACAAACAAGATCAGATCAATTCATTTCCAGACTTTTATTGTCATTAAAAAGACAAGGCAATCTACCACTTCTTTTTCAACGTTGAAGAAAAGACTGTTCAATTCTACGATATAACGTTTTTGAAATGTTTATTTATGACATACTTCAGGCACTTGAGATGTTTATCATGACAAATTTTCCCAAATTTTGAGTAATATCTTCCTTAATAATTATTATCAATGGAGGATATCGGTCAAAAGGAACATATATGCATTTATTATTCTTTAAGCAACGTTTCGGCTAATATGTAGCCTTTATCAAGCTAAGATGGAAAATATAATGACATTATACAGGATAGAATTACAGTGTTTTCAAGAATAAATAGGTTTAATACCTACTTAATACAGCTACTTCGTCGTGGTGAGTTCTGGATTATTTGCGATAAAAATATTAAGAAATCATTCGCAGATAAACGAAATTCTGTTTTGTTTTCCTCCCTACAGTTCTTTATATCATTGTGAATTGAAATAAATTCGAAAATATTTCTAAAACAGTGCGAATTGCAGAAGAAATCCGCATAATGTCTATATCTACGAGTGCTACTTGTCACCCCGATCGTAACAACGGCAACGTCTAACCTTCCAGCCTGTTAGATTAAGTAGGCCGTGGATCTTCTACTAATATATTTTTCAAATATGATAAGACTTGGTCTTAGAGTGATCATAACCGCTTCATTCGCAATTGTTTTCTATAACTTTTCAACTTCAAATTGGGTCCTATCAAATAAATTGGGATAAAACATATTCTAATTGGAAATAATCAAAATAAAATTGAGAGGAAACACATTCAAATTGGGGATTTCATATTGGCACGACATTCGTTGATACGTGAATAAGATTTATTAAAAACTTTATGATATTCACATTCATACATTAGGTACTATTGTTTCACCAAATTTATAGGATGTGAACTTTTTAATACCTACCCATGGAATTCGCTAGTGCTCTCCAATCGTCGTGTTCTTTATAAACAGAAATTATCTTTTTGTTTACTAATTCTGCAACTAGCTCAGAAAAACAAGCTGCAGGTTAGGCATGTTTCAGAAAGAAACTTTGTAAATTTTTCGTTCAATACTCACTTTTGACTTAAAAAAATTCAGTGTGAATTCAATAGGGAAATTAATAAATCTGATTCATATAGCAACGAATGTCATCCGAATATGAAATTTATCATTTTCAATTTGAATATATGTTTGTTCTAAACTTCATTTTGGTAGATCTTAATTTGAAGATGAAATCGTGTAATATGACAATGTGTGGCAATGCCATATGATTCCCAAAAATAATCTATGTTAGCAAGAAAAAAGTTTTCACAGGTTTGTGGTTTCTGCTTGAATTCATTTCAGTGCAGAGTTATCTAATGTCATTCAAATTTGACAATGAGATATTGTTGATGGATTTTGTGGTAAATTTTTTTTGTTTCATATCAGTGTGCCTACATAACTCGGAGATGATGTATTTTCCGATGACACATATTAGTTCACCTGTACCTAATACGCTATGTTGAAATTCGATATTCTTCATCCCGTGAAGAGGGATATTCAGTCGAGTTTCAAATGTCTAACGGAACGGGTGAAAACTGTTATATACCGATCAATAATATACTCGTATCTTCGCTCGAACATTGGATGAGATGCATAGGGGTTTTTGATGACAACCGCTGCCACTGGTGCTGAGATTATATTTCAGTTTGTCGTCCACAGTGGCAGCTCGTGACATCATAAGTTGGTGAAGCAGGCGCATCAGAAAAAAGATATCATTATAAACAATTTTAGTATTAATAATTGGAATTTCTCAATCCAAAACAAATCCTCATTATATCATCTTCAGTAAAAATTTTTGGTATAATACCCTAGAGATTTTCGAATTTTTTTTTCGAAATATTACATTGCTCTTAATATAACAATCGTAAATATTGAGTATGATAAAGTATATGTTCTTAAAGTTTTGAAGAAATATTAATTATGAATCGAGTTATAGATGTTAGAATTTGTTATTGACCAAAAGAAATCTGCCATTCACCTGTTCAACGAAACGATCTATAAATATGTTCTCATTCTATGATTTAATAAATCCTTTCCAAAATGTGTGACGTGTCACAAAAAAAAATTCAACGAAGTTCTGTAGAAGCTGTTGGAACTGCAGAACGACAATAAGACATAATAATTTAGAGAGTTATGGCGTTCAAAATTTCATGTCAAAAGCAAAAGTTTCATAAGGTATTGTGCACTCACTATTATATCGTTTCCGTAGGTTTATTCACCTTTTAGTCGATTCACATCCAAAATATTATATTGCATCGTCAAATATTTCAAAAGTTCGCAGACCAATTCTGACTTTCATGATCGGAGAATTTTGAATTATTTGACAAATTTATGTAGTCTTTCAATGTCATAAAACCTAACCTGTACTCGAAACGAAATAATGTCTACATTTACAAAAAGAAATAATAAAAAAATGGATTTCTTGTTGTTTTTCATCTACCATTCCAAATCCCCTGCGACGTTTTGATTGTTGATTTAGTACTCATCAAGTCGATCAACAAAATGAAAAATCTTATCGAAAAAACAATCACACGATCGCAGAGATAAACTAACACCAGACCCAGCAAACGCGGTCCCATCAAATCAAAACAAACCTATTTCCCGCTTCCCGAATAGTGCAGGTGCCAAATATTTGTAGTTTTCCGAAAGCCGAGGCATGCCCCGAATTAATCTTAGAAGCCGCTTTCGAAACGTAAAGGCCGCAGATAATGTTCCCGTTGCGTTGATGTAGATAACGCGCTAGACAAGAAAGGGCGTTGGGAATGGCTAAGACCGTTTACTTCTTAAAAAGGGAGAGAGATGAATAAAACAATAGAGTTTGAATAATATGGCCATAAGAAACAGAGACCTTGTGCCGTACTGTATGATGAGAAATTGGGATGGAAGAATAATTAAAGGGAGAAGAATAGATTAATAAAATATTCCATGTATTGAATGAGCGCGTGTATTTGATATGGTTTCGAGAAAAAAATTAAAACATTTGCATGAATTCAATTCCATTTGAAATTATTTGAATTTCTCTTACTTGGAATATAACCTAATGAAACTTCGAACTGTATTCAGTAAGACAAAAAAATTTTGGTGGTAATGAGATTACAACAAATTTAAAGATTCGAAAAATAACACATTTTCATCAAATTTATTCATATATTTGGTGAAGTTTTCAAAGTCTTTCATGTCTAGATAATTTCTATTTATGCTCCAAGTTCATTCATTATTTCAGGTATTATCAACCACTCTCACAACAATCAACTCTGTTTTATGCATTTTTAATTCAGCCTCGGTTTGAAATTTCAATTAATCGGACTTGATATATTCATGAAATAGCTAAAATATAATATATTATTACACTTTGAGTTTAGGGATTCTGAATATCAGACAAAAAGACTAAACCCAGTATGTGAACTTATTCGAAATCACAAGCTATTTCAACACCTGCAAAGATATACTCTAGGTCATATAGAAATTCAAAACTTAAAGATTATTTCCGGTTCAACTAGAAGTGTGAAAAAAAAATCGACGGCAAATGCATTTTGCGTCATTGTACTGACCTGCAAAATTTTATAAATATTGCACATTTCAATCAAAAGATATTTACTTCATACCAACCCAGTAAATAGTATCATCAATAATGTATTGGTATGAATTCATTACAAAAAATACGACAGGTGCTGAAATGGAACAAGCCAATGAAAGAAAGTGAATATTTCTTATCACAAAATTTTACGAATTCAAGATAGGTTCTGTATAATACCTAATTCAAAAGAAAACCATACATAAAAATTTTGTATTCAGCAAATGGAAATCAATCTGATTTAGTAATATTTCCACTTACTTATAGGTTTTTATTAAATGTGAGTGATGAATTTGTTACCCATATGGTTCGCCCATCGCCTATTTTCCATGAACATTTGAATATCTCCATACATTTTTGGCTTCTTTAAAAACATTCGTTGAAACAATATATTTCTGCAGAAATAATTTCGTGAAACATTCTTTTCGTTCATCTCGTTGATATTAAAATGAATACTAGATAGGTGAATTAGTTCTATGGCCAATGTATTGAGTCCCTTTGAGTCATACTGAAAATTGAAAAATACTACTCACAAGAATATCATTCCTATCAAAGATGTCGTATATTATGCTGAAATCTGTATAAGGAGCCCTAGACTCCTGATGCATCTGCTGCGAATAAATATGAAAAAAAACTTTAGAAAGACTAAGTATCCTTCGAAATGTGTTATTGCATTGTGAATTGAATTATAAGCAAAGTCCCATTACAACAAAGAGGAACGAGAAACCGTACATATATTTACACTACCCTAATGATGAGAAACAAACAACGCTCATAATTATATTTCTTCCATTTATATTATGTTCTGCATGAAATTTCGGACGGAAAAATAAACATACATGGAGGCGGAAATAATTCAGACCAACGATAGTATTCTTTCGTAAAAGATGATCATACAGAAAATAATTGATTATTTTATTCATATACATTTTGATTACTATTCATTATTTTATAAAACGGATTGAATGTAGCATCATTTTGGAGAGCTTGGTTATTTAAGAAACCATTCTTTATTCGTCCCGAAGAATGAAATGGTATCATTATTTATGCGGCTATAGTATCAGAATCATGGAATTATTAAGAATGCGCAATGCAATTTTATTGCCAGCGGAAGGTAGACCAGAGTTTTGTAGAATAACTCACAAATTTGAAACTCTCAAGGTACCTCTACTTACGGTTGAGGTCTGAATGTGGTCGGTATTTGCTTGACATTTTTGTGAGTGAGAATTTGCAAGTCTTTTGACAGGGTGACTGAAATATTTATATTATCATATAATATGAAATTTTATGAGGGAATCGCGAAAAGTGTCCGAAAAATTCTGCTTTAAACAAATTAACACATAGTTCGAACATTATTGGCTGATCAGCTTAGTGACTTCTTACATCAAATGTCCCAAAAAAGGTCGAGAAAACGCTTTCGGGATGATAACAATATATTCAGGACAGTGTGAGGCGGAAACATTACTAATGCATTGAAAAGCTCCTTGGATCAAAAAAAGCATATTTGCTCACTGGGCAAAGGCTTTCGGCAATTTCACTCACAAAATCTGTTGGGTGTTGGTTTGTTCAGAAATAAGTGTCGTAAATTATTCCTTAACAATTACTGAAACTTCAGAAGAGAAATATTTGATAGGGATCTGCAATCACGAAAGTTGTTTTCGCAGGAAACTTTCGTGTGTAAGTGCGTCTTTTGTTTTGTCTTACAGTTGGACTCGACAGCACTCTTATTTTAGAAAGAAGACAATTTTTCGCGTCGAACGGACTGAGAAAAAAAAATGTTACATCTTATTATGAATGTCTGAAATAAAAATAAATTTTTTCTACAACTGTATGTAATTACTTTCTTTCGAGTAGTACTTCTTTTGGTTCGGAAAGTGTCACTTTTCCGAACTAGAGCGGGAAAGTAAATTTCTGTTGAATTTGTGAATTAGAATACCTTCAACATGAGATAAATTAATCTACTCACTAAATCTTCAGTTGACTTTTTCAAATCATCCGGTTTCATCGATGTTATAATAATTTATTAACCTAATTAGTCGTTTGAAAAATATTAAATTTCCAGAGAGAACTTGACGTCCTCCATAATTAATGAATTTCTGTGTTTATTTGTTTGTCATGGTCTATTCGTTTCCGAAAAAGCTTTTCACCAATTCATAATATTATAACTTAATTCATTTGAATTGTTTTATTGAATTAAAAATTCATTCATACAAACAAGATTGAAGACGCATACATCTCATGAGCTACCAGAAGATATTCGAGAAGCAGGAAATAGAGCAAGTATGAGTCTGTATGTTGCCGGAAAAATCAAAAGAACGGTACGCAAATCAGTGTACTCAGTTTTTCAAATTGACACTTTTTCAAAGCGAACTTTATAAATTATATATAGCATCACGGTGTAAAATTTTCTCATAAACCTAAGCTTTCCCCTTATATTGACGAAGAAGAAACAGTCCATTAGCCCAACAATGGCAATATACAATTTTTTGTTTTTTTTTCACGTTAACGTTACTAGTAAAATTTTTTTTCAATTAGACATACCTAACAGATTTTTCAAGCAAATTTTTCTGCAGAAAAATACCGCCTGTCGGTTCGCGATCAGTAGTCCCAGAGATATCCGCAGTTGAGTGAAAATGGATCCTTTTTCATTAGAAATTGGATATCTCGAAGACAAATGGTCGCATCCGAGTCTCTTTAAAAGCAGATTGATGCTTAATAAAAATGCTATGCCAGCTTTGCATCGGTTTAGATTGGAAAAAAGTTTTCATATAAGTAGAGCAAAAAAAAATTTTTTAAATTTTAAAAATTATGTATTTCTTCGTGCGTTATCCAAAGATTGCATGGATACAGGTCTTCCGAAAAAACAATACATTCAGAAATGAGAGTTCTCAAATTTCAAAAATTGATTTTTTTTCATTTTCTTTACGACCATTTATCACTGGAGATAGAGCTGTTCAAAATCACCAAAAAATTTTGAAAATTTTTCTGTTCATAGAAAGCTCTCATGTTTTTTTTCAGTATGGTGTGTCATATGCAGACTTTCCACATTTACAATTGTTCATAACGTATCAATTTCATAAAACAACCTGAATGAATACGAAACGGTAAATATTGAAAAAAAATCACCTGATCATTAATAATCCAAGGCCCAACTGGGATCTTATAGTATAAATCTGATTGCGATATCCACCCATCTCTTTGACCAATTTTTACCCATCAACCAAATCAGCGAGCGCATTTAATCTGCAAACATACCCTGATGAATCCAGTACCAAAATCTGTCTATCGATAATGAATTTTTTGTCGACATCACTTGACTAGATACTGAAGATTATTCTGCGACAAAAATCGAAAGCAGCTTCCTGATCCAACAAGACGAACAGATCGGGGCAAAGGATATACTGGTATTAGGCGTAATTGCTCCTATTTTCAGATATTACCCCCATAGCGCTTTGAATATCGCAAAATTAATATATAGTATGAAAACATTTCACCAGGGTTACGCACTAGCATGGCCGGAAAATGTCTCGCTGGCATATTTCAGATTTGGAGGGTTAAATCCCATAAGCCCTCCTCAACCAGAAGTAAGATGAAAAATAACTCCAGAGGGTTTAGGAAAAAATTAATTTGGATATGGCTTCTCAACTTGAATTTCCCTTCTAGCCCACAGAACTCTTCGTGTCTCTCTGCTATTTGTAGCCGCATAAATGCCAAGAGTGTTTTAAATACACTGATTAGTCAGATTGCATGTTTGTTCTGGATATTATTGTGATAGTACCTTAAAACGCTATTTGATAAATAGTGAAATTTAGGAATAATGAATAATTCTGACATGTTTAGTAAAAAATTCGTTTTATTTGGTCAGGCAAACAGAAGAGTTTGTACTTTTGTACAGAAATTTATTCTTCCGATGGTGGCCTGATACAAGTTAACTATCGTTTCCAAGGAATTTTTGGAAATTGTGAATTTGGCACCATCGATCGTAAATTCTGTAATAAAATATTCAGGGTCGTTCCTACAGAGTGGCAAAATTCGTTGTCTACTGATATAATCTCTACAGCACCTCGAAGAGAATAGATGAAACATTCTTGTTTTTCCTGGGTAATACAGAGCTGAAAACAAAACTGGTCTCTCAATTCGAGATTCTGCGTTATGAACGAAAATCGAAACATTTCCCAAATTGTCTAATTATCCGTTTGTTACAACTCGAAATAGATATTAATCGTTCTATTGGTAGAATACTGAAGAGACGCAACATCGGAACCGTTTAGAAGCCCAGACCACAGTATAGAAACCAACCAGTAAGTGCACTCCGTGGATTTCTTTGCACCATTTCGGTCTCGCGCATACCTCGTGAGTAACCACCTCAAATTCATTTGAACAAGGGCGAATGACTCAAACGACGAATTGATTCAATTACGTAGTTGAATTTTCTCGTTGAACACTGGGACGATCACACTAAATATAACCTTTTTGTTTATTTCGATTTCATAATATAGAACTGCGATAAGGAAGAATTTATTGAAAGGAAAAAAAAAGAACGTCTGTTGCTGCCTTCAATAATTTTTGTTTTTATTGCGTTAATTTGCAGGTCTGTTGGTTTTTTTCCTTCGTTTTTATTCCATACACAAGGAATTTTCTTTCCGTGGGATAATTTAAGGCTCACATTAATAGACTGTTTTCATAATCGTTATGTTGTTGTGCTCATTGTATAAGATTTTTGAAGTAGTTCGAATGGTGGAATTATCTGCCTTTTGTTTATTTTTCTGCTACATGTTGAATATTCATATTTATTTTAAACTAGGTTTACCTGAAATTTCTTGTATTTTTTACATTTAACTAAGAATTGTGAATGATTGATTGTAGACTGTTGTTCCAAATAAACTATTATTATGACATGTTCTTTCGAGCATTTAGGCCGTCGTCGTAGATTAGTTCTCGACGTTTCGCCAGTTCGAGTGTCTGGCATCTTCAGGAGTTATATTTCGGGAGATGTTCTCACTGGACTGAACTGCCTGAGTGTGACGGGGACGCAGATTGTACTTCCTTACTTAACCTCGGTCGGGGGGCGTGACTGCGCTTGACCGGTCTCGTCCCGATAACGAACGCGCGCTGGTGTCCGACCGGTTCACACACCGGTTCCCGATTCACTTCATGAACCCGGTTATTATTATAGGGAAGTGGTTTTGTGTTTTTGAGTACTGGCACCCATGTTCTATTGATTTTCAAAGATTTCTCCGATTTATTGAAATTCGTTGGGTGTTTATGAATTTCGATTGCTTCCCTGTAGAGCCTGGGGTATTATGCGGTAGTGGTGCACAACATTTGGGTTTTGTCGAATTCTATTGCATGATTCGTGTTGTTCAGTGTGTGCTCTGCAACGGCGGATTTCTCTGAATGACCCAGTCTACAATTGGCCTTGTGTTCCTTGATCCTCGTATTGATGGATCGCTTCGTTGTACCGATGTATACACTTCCACAGCTGCACGGAATTCGGTATACACCTGGTGTACTGAGTGTATCCCTTCTGTCCTTGGGGGAGTTGAGATGGTCCTTGATCTTCTTCGACGGTTTGAATATTGTCTTAATGTTATGTTTCCCCAGAATTCGTCCGATTCTATCTGTCACCCGTGGGATAAACGGCAAGAATGCTTTTGTTTCCGATTCTTGGCGACGTGGTACATTGTCGTTGTTGTGTTCAGGCCTTTGTTTCACCTTCAACCAGGAAGTATACGAACAAACCGATGGAATATCAATGGGTAATCTACTGGCCCACACTCAGGCAGTTCAGTCCAGTGAGAACATCTCCTTAAATATAACTCCTGAAGATGCCAGACACTCGAACTGGCGAAACGTCGAGAACTAATCTACGACGACGGCTCAAATGCTCGAAAGAACATGTCACATTGAACGATGGCCGCGAAAGCCTCAACCAATTCATTAACTATTATTATCATTATTATTTCTATTATTAATACGAAAATAGCAATTTTCAGTTGCCGCAGAATGAATATTATCATACGAGTATAAACATTTATCACAACAATAAGTTATGATTGTTATCAAATATGAACGTTATAATAATAATAATAATAATGAAGGTCTTTAATTCGAAAACATCTTGTTACAAAAATTTACAACATATGAAAGGGCGAGATCCAGTTTTTATAATCTCAAGTAAGTATAAAATGATTTTACAAAGAAAAATATTCATGAAACAAAAGTATACCCAAAATAATACGTTTATGAGAAAAGAATTCTGTTTTTTTTTGGACAAATGTTCCATGATTTCCTGGGGAATATTATGATGATTATTACATTATTACGTGTTTGTGACGAAATTATAATGAATATAATGCCATTGGAACATGAATTCAAAATATCAGTGTTAAAAAAAGTTACTTCGACACAAGTCTTCCCATCAAAAAATCATTTGAGAAGTGTATGAAAATTAATGAAGCAAAAATTATAATGTTACATTCTTATATTTAATCTTATTTCATCTCTATAATATTTGGAATGAAGCATTTTGCGAAATTGACACTTCGAATATTTCAAATTGCCGTTAAACTGAATGCATATTCTAGCAACTTCATCGTGCGCACCGAGGTATGCGCGAAATCTCGTTGGAGAAAAAATTCCAGTTCATTTTATCGAGAGTGCACCTACTGTTTGGTTTCTATTCTGTGCCCACACGAAAACTTGGCCAAAGACAGAGTCGACTCACATTCACAAGACGGTATTTACAGAATACCTTGTGACTGCGGCAAAATCTATATTGGTACAACAAAACGAAGTAACGTGCTCTAGTGTATGGTCACATTTTATATCCTAGGATGAACATAATATCCTTTCAGATTTATAAATTAAAACACAACAAAAACAGAAAAGATGAATCGCCTTGGAATATGGCGCTTGATGGTCAGTCTTAAGCAGGACCCCAATCAAGCACATGCAGGGTGGAAGCTATGTGCCAACGAACATCGTACACGTAAATTCCCCCTCAGTAGCAGAGCTATAAATAACGGCTCAGGAGTGAACTTGGCAACAGAGCAGACAGTAAATCAGCGATCGAAATACAATCATAGAGCAGGAATCCTCGGAATATGCTGTAGATGTAGCCGAAGCGAGAGGTGAAATAATTCCTAAAAAGCCACGACCAACAAGCCTAGAAGACTTCCTTAAAATTCTTAAATCCGGTCGTGAAATCCTTAATCTTTTCAAAAAAAATTTTATTGAAAAAAAAAAGTTATTCAAGTCTAGATGGTAAGTGAAACCACAAAACATTCTGATTGTAGCTGATGGCTTATGTATTGCTAGGACCATTATCTACTATCTACTATCTACTGTTAAAACCTTACAGGATGATTTGCAGGCTGTTGAGAATGGTGTCCAAAATGGTTATTGCCGCTAAACACCAGCAAATGCCAGGTTCTACATTTAGGTAGAAATAATCCGAAGTTGGGATATATGGTTGATGGTCAATGTTTAACCTGTTGACCACTATAACTATCTTGGTATAATGGTGTGTCTCATGACTTGAGCTGGTCTCAACATGTAGCGGCTATCGTGGCAAAGTCTAGACAAATGACCCATATGATTCAGAGGTCGTTTAGAGGTTGTAATTTGGAAACGTCTAGAATGCTTTATTGCAGCTATGTGCGTCCCTTGATGGAATATGCTGGACCGGTGTGGTGCCCTTCTCTCAGGAGCGACCAACTTCTCTCCTCGAGTCCGTGCAGCGCTGGAATACCAGAATTCCTTTTGGGAGGATAAGGCCTGATTACCACGATCGACAAACCTTCGAGGATCGACGTAATAGAGGGGATCTTATTGTTACCTATCTTGTCTTAAATGGATTCTTTGGTGTGAACCTAGATCACCTCTACATGACGAGCAGCACACAACTGCGTGGCATGCCTTCAAACTGGCGAAGGAGAATCTCAGGACCACGCAGCGCAAAACGTTCCTCCCCGACCGGATTTTGAGGGATGAAATAGATTACCCATAATGTTGTTGGCGCTCTCACGGTGAACTCTCTCAAAAATAGACTCGACCAGTTTATACGCGACCAGAGTTGACTTTCTTTTTTTTTTGTTGAGTGACTGTGACTGGTTCAATTATTTTATTTTGTAATTTTGAGTTTATAGGTCAGAACCCCAGCTCTTCTGTTATGTAATAAAAATAATAGCAGCCAAGAACAGCGGCGGAGAAGTCGAACAACACTCACAATCTATTGCTTATTTTACGCTCTGCAAATTTTTGAATATCGAGCCAAGAAGAACAAACTTCTACGATTACAATGTCGCGACCTCGAGGTAAGCAAATGGTACGAAAGTACTCCCACTCAATATTAATCTGGTTGTAATCAACCTTCATGGCTTGATCTTGCGGGAAAGTTGGACAAAGTTCATCTTACTGTAGGAAGATATTATTGGGTAATTTATTTTATTAACATAGCCATGAAAATTTTCTGAATCAAACCAAGCTCATCTTAGCCTTATTTATTCGTTCGTGAAAAAAATCTGGGCCCGTATTCTCGACAAGTGAACTTTTCGGCGTATACGTCTCAAAACGAATGGTTCATGTACAGGGTGATTCACTTATCTTGGTAACCCAATTTTCTCGAAAACGTCCGAATATTTTTTCATTCTGTGAATGGCGTTTTGAATAAGTCGATGTTGACTTGAGATGTGCATGAAAATCTGCGAAATAAATAATGACGCCAAGCGTCGCGGCTCTATCAAATTTTTTTTTCCAGGAATATACCTTTTTTATCACGTCATTAGAAAGATAATTTCATTCTGACTTTTTTTTTCGAATTCGTTTTTTACATTCATACCCTCAGCGATCTGCAGCGTGTTGTATGTTAATTCTATTTCATTTATTTTTTTCTGTATTATGGTAGTATGCATTTATTTGGAGACATAGATATGATTTTGGGTCTTGAATTCAAGAAGGCTAGTTTTCTAGTCAATGTGCCTCTTCGAATAAGATGAAATATGTGGCAACAGCAAGATGGGGCTCCATGTCACAATGCTGCCAGTGTGGAAAAATATACTTCTCGCAACAATTAAGGAAACAGAAAAATTTTTCAAAGTTTTTGGTGTTTTCAGACAGGCTGTATCTTAGTGGAAAATGATCCTATGAGAAATAGGAAAATCAACTTTTGAAGCTTGAATACCCTAGTTTCCGAATTTATTGGTTAACAATTTTTCAGAGTACGGATAGCCATGCAATCCTCGGATAAAGCAAATTTTTTTTTTTTGCTTTACGTGCATGGAAATATTTTTTGAGCTAGACCGATGCGAAGGCGCGCATAGCTTGTTTATTCAGCTCTAATTTGTTTTTCAATACCCTCGGAAATGACCTTCTGTCTTCGAGATATCCAATTTTGAATGCAAAAGAACCCCTTTTCACTCAACTGCCGATATCTCCGGAACTACTGAAGGCCTAGCAAACCGAGAACCTGTTTGTTTTTCTGCAGAAATTTTCCAAAAAAAAATCTTTCATAATTGATACAACAAAAATTTTTTTCATCTGTAACGGTAATGTGAAAAAAGGGCAAGAAAATGACATTTTGCCATTTTATATTGGGTAAGCGGACTTATCACTCGCCTTTCAGATTGTTCATAATATTTGTTGCTAGTAATTTTTACCAATTCACATACGAAGATGCCCAATAAAAATGGTCAGGAATAGGTTACTTACCTGATAGCATGCAAGGTGCAATCAGTCTATTTTGTAGTCTTTGTAAGACGCTAAGTCAAGAACAAAAACTAAGGTTAGCAATGCGAAAAGGCATGCCAGATGAACAGGCAATGGGCCTCATGAGGCCTTATGAGGAGTTTTGTTTTCTTTTGTTTACTGCAATTGTTTCAAAAGATATTTGATTCAGGGCCGCCGCCAGATATTTTGCCGCCCCGGCAAAATAAAATTTTGCCGCCCCGGGAAAATTATATTTTGCCAACTTATTGTGATGTATTGAGTTTGGGACTCATAACAAACTCTTCCACAATTTGATCAAGGGGCAAAAAAAATTCAGTAACGAAGAAAATATAACCATAAATATGTATTATACAAAAAAAAATATTAAATAAAAAATAACAAAAAGAAACATATATACGGCAATCGCATGTATAAAAGTGAACTAGAACCATCCGACGAAAATGTTCAAATAAATTTCTTCCTTCTCTCCTTCATCTCGCAAAAGTCATGAATTGTTTGAGATAAATCGAGATTATTGATCTCTTGTTCAATGGATATAATGGCTAGATCAGATAATCTACCTTGGGCCATTGTTGATCGTAGAAAATTTTTCATTTTCACCTTTGAAAAGCTTCTCTCGCCAAGAGTATTCCAAAAGTATTTTCCATATTTAATAAAATCATTATACGACAGTTTCTACGATACACAATACCGATAAATATAAATGCGTATGTAAAAATTTTTAATCAGGCGGTAAGGTATCATAATAATAATAAAATAAATTAATCGATTCAAGTACAAATGCATTTGTATCAGAAATGTTAAATAAAAATGCGGAATTCTAAAATGCATTCACATACAAAATATCGAGAAACAATGAAAACGCTTTCTGCTTTTAGTGTACGAAACTAAATGAACTTATGTTAAAGGAAAAAAATTTGAGCGCCTTGGATTTTGATTATTACTAATTCTTCATTCCAAGGCAACACACAGCTCTCGTGTGTAAGGAAAATTCTAGACAATGATATCCGGATCAGAATAAGGTACATGTTATTCTTACTGTTTTCGTTCTGCGATTTGACCTTATGACATTTATTACCTGTTGCCATGTTCTTATACTCTAACATCTGATTAAGTAAATGAAAAGAGGTTAATATAAATCTTAAGTATTCACCTCTATCTAATAATGATTATTATAATAATATTGATATATTCTTTTACTATGACCACTATCCAATAAATTAAGAATACTAATCTGCCTCAAATTTCAGCGAGGCATATTTCCAACTCATTTAAAGGCGCCTTTTCGAATTATTGAAACGACGCTTTATGGCTTTATGAATAATAGGCGTATCTGAGGCGACCGATGGAAGACTCAAAAAAAATCACCTTCATCACTGTTAATAAGCAGAGAGCGCTTTATACTTATTATCGTTTAAATGTGAAATCCGACGGTAAAAAAATACCGAATTATAGAACTCACCTTCAATTTGGTAATTCAGTTCGAAAATCACAACTCCGAAGATAGATAAAAGATTTCTCTTACGTAGCACTATATAGGTTAGCAAAAATATTGAATATTGTGACAACACACGACACTGAGGACTAACGAGTTGATACCCTTATTTCTCGAGTATTATAAACCCCTCCCAAATATCAAAATTTAGATTTCCGATTGGCAAACTGAAATTAAGAATCATTACTGAATTATCCTAGAAACCCTCCCAAAAACTTCACAGTCCCAGATGTTCATCAAAGGGACCGACCGTCTTGATAATAAACTCGTAAACAAGCGAGTGTAACTAGGATGAGAGGCTGCTGAGGCGTTGGCGAAATTTACAACCTGACAGGGATTTTTATTCATGAGTAGAATGCTGCATCTTCCATCGTTTTCGTTCTGCCAGTATTACTCTTGTATTGGTTTAATTGAATTTTTATCTGTGTTTATTTGTGTACACGTGTATTATATTTGGTTGACTAGGCTCAAAAAGCCGCCCCTGAGTTTGGTCGTGTTTTCGCTTTCACTTTCAATAACAGGCGGGTTTTCGTTTTCGAAGGAAAAAAAATCTAGTAAAAGGAAGCTGATTTTGCCGCCCCTAGAATTTGCCGCCCCGGCAGATTGCCCGGTTTGCCGGCCCTGGCGGCGGCCCTGATTTGATTTTTTGGGATAAATCTCTAATGAGACTGAAAGAGTGTATATGTTACTTGAAATGAAATATCAATAGATTTATTAATCATATATTCAGGAAATGTTTCACATAGGTAAGCGGACTTATCACTCGCCTTGCAGATTGTTCATAATATTTGTTGATCGTAATTTTCTACCTGCTGTCAGTTGTCAGTTGATTCTCATTATGTTGTCTCCATAGTCAATGAGAGGCGCTCATATTCCTAAAACAGCCAGTGCTTTGTTGTCACCAAAATTATCTGGTTCAGGACCTTCATCTCCGATACTAATATTATGAAGCCCAACGCAAGCATTGTTAATTTTACTTGCAGTCTCTTGAGTGTCCGTGAAGTTGGCACCCACACTTGAAATAGTTATTTTCCTATCGAGTGCAGATAGTTTTACTTTTCCAAACGAGATTGCTGTTGCAATCGAGTACGGGAAAGATACTTTCTGCACAAGATAGGAACATTATTTTTTCTACGACCCCACATTGAAAATATATATTTCATTTCAACATACAAAACATTTCATGAAAATCCATATTACACATGAATTCTACATGTCGTTACCATGGTACTCCCATCGTTGACGTTCGATGCATAGACACATAACATATTTCGGTTTATTCTTTAATGAAAGTGTGCGGAGAAAACCCCTGCTAATACTTTCCCGCAGTAGTGCGGGAAAGTGACACTTTCTAAACTAAAATGAGTACGGGAAAGTGGGTGAAAACGCACGGTCGTATAAAAAATAGTTTTTTGCATTCGTTAGTACCTCGTTAGTAACTTTTTGTAACGAAAATTTCTAGGTTACAAATAGTTACTAACGAGTAACTAACGAATGCAAAAAAAGTTTTTTTCCGTTTCGAAAGTGTGGGTGCTAACTTCACGAGCACGTTTCTTGGGTATAGTGAAGAGTTTTGTGTTCAAGCAAACAACGAAATATCATCTTAAGGACCCAATTATATCTCCCAATCAAATTTCTGATTGTTTTGCGATATTTATGGTACAAATATTTCGATGTACCTTCTTGTCAAACGTCTACACAAACACAGAAAAATCAAACGATATGACCAAAACGAATGATACAAAGCGCTCGCTGTAAACAATCGCTTTGAGAACTAATGCGAACGGATAGTCACTAGTCAAGAATTCCAAAGCGTGTGATACTCTGAAAGTTCGCATACGCATTTAACGTTCACTTGCATGGGCGCCCGCAGAATTTTTTTTCAGTTTGATGAGGCTCAGGCAAAATCAATACTCAAAAACAATAGGGGAATTAAAATCTCAGGCGGGGTCACTCAATCTGGTCTTGTTTTGTAGGTTGATGGTTAAGATATACGAAAGCGTAACCAACGTGGAAAAAAGATCTTTCCTGCCGTGAGAGTCAATAGTTCGAAGTTATCTTGTTGGTTTAAAACTGATTTCAACTGATTTGCTCTTAAGTGATTAGTGCAAGAATTCACATAGGAGCATTTTAATAATAAAAAATATTTATTGAGTTAGTTTGAGAGGCTGGGAGTCAGACAGAGATAGATCACGTGTTCATAGAAAATATTCCCAACTGATTTCCACGAAGTTGTCACTTCTTTTTATGATCAATCACTGCAAACAATTTTACATCGAAGCCAAAATACGTATTCAATAGGTATATTTGTCTGAGAGTCTACTGCTGCATCAGTAAACATTTCTTAACATCTTTCCGAAAAAAATATTTGATCTGCGATTATATTAATTTGGTCCATATTTTCCAATCTGTTCCAGAAATTCATTACAGCTTGAAACTAACAATTCATACAAATATTGAGTTAGTATACCTACTCGATTATTTATTAGTTTCATTGATCATGCAGCGTTTATACAAGCTGATCATGAAGCACATTCATTTCATCTAGGAATTAATATCTACAACTGTCAGATAATGTCTGAGATTTGAAACTCATGAAAATGTCATAACAACCTTCATCAACACACTAATAATGTATAGTTAATAGTTTAGAAGGGGTTACAGTCCACTGCAACCTGATGGTCTTGACACTAGTGGTGTAATGAATTCATTACAACACTTGTGCTGTAATGAGATCCACAGAAGTAACAATCCTATCAAAGATGAGGGCTTTTGTGTTCCGCTCAATTCCTTGAAATAAACCAACAAAACCTTTACGCTTTTTATATGTTTCATATTCTTCTCGCTACATCATTTTTCATATCGATCAAATGCTTCTTCATATTTCTTTTTTGATGTAAATGGCACCAGATCCGTTATGACATTATGCGCTTCGTTTTCAATATCAGAAAGAAGTTCATCACCTGAGCTCATTTTGAAACTTAATGTTCAGATAGAATGAAAATTGAAAGAATCGGCATTAATATCTGTTGTTATTGTTACATGTGTTTAGCCATAGAAACGCATTAGACGACTTGCTCAATGCATAGACAAAGTGAACGTTTTATCTATGGCTTCATATTGAATATTTAATTGAGAGTACGAATTAATTGATCATTTCAGAATATTTCTCGAAAGGATGAAAACAAGCAGTTGTAGATAAAATTTTTTACGGAAATCGTAGAATACTATATCACTAAAGCACTCATGTCAAATTAACATGACATTCGTGCTTTAATGATATTTGCATCCAACTCGTTACGTAAATAACTATTATTTGTTTCTCATTTGTAAACGTCAGTTGCCAAAACCACAATATTAATCAAGAAAGTTTATTTTATCAAGTCACTAACTTGTAAAACTGACAGTTAACTTGCAAAATTTTTACAAGTTAGTAGTATTATTTACATTAGAACACTTTGTTTTATCGTCATATATATTGAAATTCATGGTACAATTGTTATTTCCAATAACACAGATTTTTGATGATGAAAGAGTTGATACTGATGATGATGAACCATCTGTTGACTCAGAAACTGCTAAACATTCAGAAACTGCAGAACATTTGTACTCTCCTTTCTACCAAATAATTTGCTAGACATTTCGATTTTTTTGTTGAGCGAATCATCGACATAACTCATCGCAATTTCGGTGCTCTTCCACCCTCTTGCACGCTTTAGTGCTAAAATATCTAAACTCGAATCCGCAACCATAGTGGCTCCAGTTCTGCGAAAAGAGTGGCCGGTGTATAACTCTGGGTCTTTTTAAACCTAAATATTTCGCTATTTGCTTTGGGACACCACCAATAGTGTGTTGGCCAGCATTAAGGAAAATGCACTTTCCATGTCGGTATGACAAAAAAAATCTTTTCTGTATAACATGCAGGGCTTGAAGCTGCAGCCATCATCGGTTATGGTGAATCTTCTTGTTGTTCAATTTTTTGTTTGCCGCAATGTCACAAAAACGTATTTTTCCATATCTTCTACATCATTCATGTTTAAGAAGAGAATTTCGTCACATCGACAACATCCAAAAATCCCAAATATTGTTACAATTTTCGCCAGCAACCACTGGTCATCAGGAGCATGTAGAAGAAATTGTTCAGCCTCTTCTTTACTTAATACCTTGGCCTTTTTTGGCGTATAACGCTAATTTTTTCGTTTCAGAAACGCTATTACTTTTGAAATCTGCAAATGACAACTAAACGTCATATTTTCAATAAATTTTTTAAGGAAAACAAACCTGCGAACAGGGGCATTTTCTTTCATTTCAAAGCAGCTTTTCAGCAGAGACCATTTTGCCCATAAAGTATTAGAGCTGAATCTAGCTGATAGTTGATTCAAGTAGACCAACAAAACATCTTCAGTTACCCCAATCACACTATTTTTGTCTTGCCACTTTTTGAAGTCGTCGTATTCTCGCTCGTACCTTGAAGCTGATTTCGCAGGTAATAAAGTTGATGCTACACTGCTGGCTGCCTCAATAATTTCTTTTGGTACATTCATTTTTGCTTTCGCCAAAACAAATGTAAAGAAAAATAAACAGACATGTTCATGGCACGCTTCCATAGCTTACGACATTTGCGACAAATTATTGAGATTTTTTTTGGAATTTATGTAACCTTTTTACAAATGAGAAACAAATAAAATATAAAACAATACACGCAAGGTAACGGGTTTTACTGGTCAAGGAGGTAACTGACTCGCCTGCGGCTCGCCAGTAAAAAACCTCCTACCTTGCTAGTTATGTTATATACTATTATTATTCACTGTGTAAAATATCGATATGTGACATAACCATGACAAATTGTGTAAGTATCGAATAACTCAATTCAGTTTTAGATTAGCTAATATCCATGTTTCATTCTGAAATACTTACAACCTCTGGGTTTAAATGGATTCAACAAATTCAGAACCTAATCCGATGAGTAAAATCCTGATCCCTTTCTTGCCCAAATTGGTTAGTGAATTTTTTCGTTTCATTCTGGAAATACCCGAGAGCCACTTAGTTGATCCGCATCAGAGATATGTCTTTCTTGGGTCGATGTGATACTATTAGCTTCTGGTAACTGACATCCATTGAAATAAAGCACCCAAACGTCGGATTTGTGTCACACGAAATTGGACAGACACGCTGGAAAGAAAGAAAACAGAGAATGGAGGCCTGTTATTAGCTGAAATTTATTTATGGGAAAATAGATACTTGAGGGAAAAATTGGCAACTGATGCTGCTCGGACGTGTTTCGGAAACATGATCAGAGTTTCCGAGCTCTCCTGAGAAATTAATAAATTGCTCTTTCCACTTGAACTTTCAGGATGACAAAACCTGCACTGTTATCTTGCATAAACTATTTGATTGCAGGTCGATGATGGCGAACTCCAACCTGAATACCATGTGGGTACTAGGAACTATCTAAAATTGGAAAAAAGTTTGTCTTTCATCAAAAAAATAATCAGAAGAAATTTATTTGAAGTCGATGGGGGCAACTGTTCTATTTTTGTTGGGAAATAATCAGGAGTAGAAGCACATAGGTATTATATATTACTATCGATTTGTCATATTAACGAGTGTTTTGGAATCCTCTGTCAAAATGAGAAATGAACATGAAATTACTATTTTATTCAATGCACACTCCTTTCAACATTAAATTACCAAACATAAACGTAATAGACTCATAACAACACATAGATCGGAAACTAACACAACGTTTAATACTGGCCTTACCTTTTTTGTCACCATCTTTCATCCTCGAAAAAATTATAACGGTATTTAAATTCATGGTATATAGATGACTCTAGAAAAAATAGCAAAAATGTTTATTTTTTCAACCAGAATATTTTCCAACCAAGAATAAATCTTCATTACGATACGATACGATATGCTCATTAGCAGCCTTCACACTTTTATGGAATTCCAAAATGGTTGTCACTAAGAGTTGATTTCTTTCAGATGAAAAATTTTACCGCTTCTACAGCGACATCAATGACACCTATCTGGCTAGAAGAATGTACTAATCATGTCGGATATCGATAGGTCACAGGAAATTTGATAGATCTGGATTGTTTTCTCAATAGATCTATTGAGAAACCAATCTAAAGGTGGATTTCACGAAACTTGAATGCTGGATTAATAACTGTCAAGTTAATAAAGCCACCCTGATTCATTGAAATTTCAAGTCAAGTAAAACGATTGTTTCGAATTTACGTCAGTTTTTTCTGATCAGACAATAAAAGTTTTGTGAAACCCACATTGAATCTATGAAATCAAAATTTTCGAGATTTATTAAGATTCGACACGAATCGTACTTTCTTTCAGCCAATAGATGTCGCTTTGAGAGACTTTCCATTCTGTGCTGGTATTGATCTGTGATAATTGTCATTAGACCATCTGGCCGAACATTTTGCCTCAATTTGGAACATAGAAACCATTTAAAATTGTACCTATGAAAGAATATCAGTGCCTTCAGCACTTATATTATAAATAACCATTTTCAATGAAATTGAACCATTTGTTGAGTAGTAATAGTATATTTACTCATTTGTCATCATATCACGTGGCCATTTTATTTTATTTTTTTTTTATTGATTTCATCCTTTGAATTAGATTAAATTGTCTATTTTCGAAATGAGACTTTAGTAGAATATTTAATATGAATGTGGGGATTAGGACAATGAATGCACAAAGTTCAGCCGTTAATACATATATTCAGCGACGCGTTTCGCAGATTCTAGTCTTAAATCCGAACTTACATCAACCTTCAACCGAGCTGATTATCGAATAAAACCTATTTTGTAATAAATTTCGTATATTAGAAGATATATGAAAAGTGAGTTGTCTGAAAAAATCCTGTATAGAATATTTTCAATGATTTTTTGAAACATGATTTTTCATAAATTGATAATGATTTTATTTTTATTTTTTTTTATTTGATTTCATCCTTTGAATTAGATTAAATTGTCTATTTTCCAAATGAGACTTTTAGTAGGAATATTTAATATGAATTTGTGGGATTAGGACAATGAATGCACAACAGTTCAGTCGTTAATACATATATTCAGCGACGTTTCGCAGATTCTAGTCTAAAATCCGAACTTACATCAACCTTCACCGAGCTGATTATCGAATAAAACCTATTTTGTAATAAATTTCGTATATTAGAAGATATATGAAAAGTGAGTTGTCTGAAAAAATCCTGTATAGAATATTTTCAATGATTTTTTGAAACATGATTTTTCATAAAATGATAATTTTTTTTACTTGACTTAAAGTATGAAACATGCAGAATGTGCAGACATAGGGTTGTCAATTATTTACCTGGAAGAATTACTGGGTTGCCGGTATAAACAAGTATTTATTTTCATTGATATGATAATAGAAAAAAGTTTATTTCAATGTGAGCGCTGTTTTATTGTGAACACGTCGATTTAGTCCTCATATATGGTTGCGAGTCTTGAAGATTAAAATTTCGACGATTGGGGAGATCCGAGATAAGTGTACCGTATAATATATACCGGACATCGCAGTCGTTTCTGATGGGACCCTGAATGTCAGATAGGTGCGCATGCTAGGTACTTAAACTAAGAAGAGTAGAAGTACCCCTACTACACCTCATATTATAAACAGTACGGCATTATTTTCGAGCAACTGATTTGAATTCAGTACGCGGCAAAATCTTTTTTTAAATTATTTATTTGATGAAAGCAAATTCAAGGAATATTAAAATTGTGCTTTTTCGATTTATATTAGATGATAACTGAAAGAATAATATATTCTTTACTTACTAAATACTCAGTAGGAAAAATTTTAAATTATTCATTGTATTCATTTCCCAAAACAGTTACTCTTTTATAACAGGTATTGGTATGGTAACCAACAAAATCCAGTACTCCTTGAGTTATTTCTCCTTCATTATAATCGAATTTTTTTTTTAAGAGAAGATAGCTTTAACGAACAATTTTTTAAATTTTCATGAGTAGAATCACTTACATAATCGTTTTAGCCACACAAAAAACACTTTTCATCCACTTTTAATCACAAAATTTGTATCACAATTTTTTTGCAGACAATCATATCCCAACGTGTTCACAATAAAACGGCGTGTATGCTGATAATAATTTTTTTCCATTATCTCATCAACTGAAAGTAATTGGTATCGACATACCTGTTAATACCTGGCAACTCAATAATTAGTCCAGATGAATGATAGAAAACCATATGTCTGCAAATTCTACTTTTAAATTTCCGCGGCTGACGCCTATACCTAGAACATGAGGGCTAGAACATGAGGGCTAGCGCGCGGACTGACAGTCGATTTGAATTATATTCCAACACTTAAATATAATTAACATATTATCAACGTAGAATTTATTGAAAAAAACTAATGAATCATCTTTCTTATTAGAAACAAATTAATTGGCACTCATATCTGCATTATTGTATCACAAATCAAATTACACCATTCCAAACCAAAATATCATGAAAAAAGCTGTTTTGTACAAGCTGAATAGTTTTTTTTTTTCATATTGAATCGAAAAAAATTTTCCTCAAAATACTCTGAGCAAATATATACTGATGGTTCGCATATAAATTTTTTCACATTTTCGGCATTTGAACCGTGTAGGTCTGGATTTTTTCCTATCACAAAAAGCACATCGGCCTCTCATAACTTCTGGATCTGGTTGGGCTGGTTCTGTGGTCTCCACTCGAACAATCTCCTTCATTCTAGCAGCCATAATCCTCGGAATATTTTTTTCAGAAGCACGGACTCTGAGGTGCTGTTCCACCAAGGCGAAAGCTAAGTCATGCAGAAATTTTCTTCGTTTTAAATGAATGTCAGGATTATTACAATGTTAGAGAATCAGTGAGTTTATGCCAGCCATATTCAAAAGGGCATAAAAGATGACCATTGGCCACCGTCGTGTATTTCTCGCATAGCCATAAGTAGCAATAATTTGTCCACAGTATCTACTCTTCCTTTGTAGGATTATAATCAAGTCTTATTTCTGGTTTACCTGATATTTGTTCGATTTTATCGTCGTGATGTGAACAAGACAGGAGCAGAACATTTCTATTTTTTTCCGGAGTATACGATATCAGAGTAACATTTAGATGAAAACCAAACATACTTGAGCCAATGGGTCTTTTTTGAAGTTCCGAAAATTGGAGCGATAACTGCCGTTTATTGCTGCGACATGTGCCCAAAAATGTGAGATTTTATTCTTTTTTTGAAATCAATAATTAACTGAAGGCTTGTGAACGTATTGTCGCATGTCAGGTTTCGCTTTGTTCCGCGTATGGTCTCGCATAATCTCTTCACCACCTCAGATGGAGCATCGTTTATAGAAAATGGACCCTGGGGCTGTTGTCTCAGATAGACCTCTAAGTTACATGTATAAAATGTCTTGCTATCTGCGAGTGCAAAAATTTTTATGCCGTATTTATTGGCTTTGCTGGGAATGTACTGCCTGAAAATGCACCTTCCCCGAAATGCCTCCAATTTTTCGTGAATGTTCTTGCAGTTTGAGACGAGTACTTCAAACAGTTCTCGAATCAGACATAATTTATAATAATAATAATAATAAAAATAATAATAATACATGACTTTATTTTCACAAGTACAATTACAAGTATACAAGTATAGTGTTTATTCTCAGCTTAAATGTGAAAAAAGGCGGAGTCCAGTTATGCACGCGTGCATATGCTGCTCAACTCAACCAAATCTATTAGTTTTCTCTCTTCTCTTGTATCCAAATCATCAAAACGTATATGTGGCAGTAAAAATTCAAATCATTGTCAACCTGAGGAGTTCAACTCCTGTGCTATTACTGTTCCAAAGTTCTTCTATATACTTTACTACTTTTCAGCACTCCTCCCAAATATAACAATTCTATAAGAGCACGAACTTCTCTGCAGTCAGTTCTCTTGGCCTTTCTCTCACGATTATAATTGTCTTGCAATTTCCTCATATGTTTGTTGGTTGCCTCAATAATGATATTTATCATGATGTCATTGATAAATTATTGCCGAATTTCCAGCGAACTTTTCAAATTTTTAGTAATTTGTTCGGCACTTGGCATATGACTAATTATGTTTTCCGAGCGCGTTCTGACATTTTTTGGGGGTATATACCTCAGCCATTTGGTTGTTCCATCTTTGCCAAGAAAGTAAGGTCCATCAGATCAGATTTCACTAACATCTTCATCACAAAACTCCTGCTCAGTATCACTACAATCTTTCTTTTATATTATCTTCTTCTCCTTCCTGCCCCTCGTCATCAAATATAATATCTTCAATTTGATCCTCTTGAAGAATTTATTTCATCATACGTTGCAAACGCTCTTGCTCCTTTTCATAAGAACACATGTTGATTCTTGAACGAAATATATGTCACCACAGCTGGCAAGGGGACTCTCGCTCCGCAAGTACTTTTAATTTCACAACGATTGACAGACAAGACAATGGGCGGTTCCGAAAATATTGACAATTTAAGATCGCTGCGTAGTGGCAGTACGCGCGCCAGCCCGAAGGTTAACAAATATCTCAAATCACAAAAACCAGTCTTTACTAGTGATATATGAAAGTAATAGGACAAATTATTTGTTGTATTTGTCCAATCCAAATCCAGCGGGGTCACAGCAAATATACATTTCAAAAAATCTCACGTGAGATTCGGCCGGGGGGAAGGAGATGAGAAAAATCTCACGATAATTCATCAGGGGCAGGGGGAGTTGAAAAATTCTAAAAAATGTCTCAAGTAATTTATGGACACTCCCTTTTGCTTATATCAATTTCCACATTAAGTGGAAGTAACTGATATCGTCATACTTGTTTATACCTGATGGCAAAGCCGTAATTCGTCCAGGTGAATAATAGACAACGCTATATCTGCACATTCTAAATGTTTCACACTTTGAGTATGCAATTTTTTTATTGGCTACATTAAGTATTTTGATGAAATGATTTTATGAAAAATCATTTCTCAAAAAATAACTAAAAATATTTTGTCTCGGATTCTTTTATACAACATATTTTCAATATATTTTCTAATATACTCGGTGAAGGTCGACTTATTTTACGATCTTGTACTATTTTCATCTGCTTCTTCAGGCCTTAAATTGAATAAAACAATAAACAATTTCAACACATCATTTTAGAGTTGAAAATGGGGAGTTGTATCCATTGGGATATTTGATCATTATATATCACTATATCGCTTCAGCGAATTGAGCCGATAGCCCTTTTTCATAAAGGTTTTGATGATAGGGTCTGTGGGGATGTGGGGTGGAAAATGAAGGGTTGTGTCCATTGAGATTTTGATGATGATAATGTGAACTCTCTATCGGCAATCTTTCAGCCAATTTAGCTGAGAGCCATTTTCAATAAGGTTTGTGATGTGGACATTGAGACTTTTGAGTTCCGAAATATGAGCAATTTTTCCTCAAAATTTCAGCTTATTTAGCCGAGATCCATTTTCCACGAAGAATTCGCTGATTCCTTTTGTATGCAGACACATAAATCACCTTGTATCTTAGTAATGGATATAACCATCCTTCATTTGTACCTAAGGCGGATTTATGCCCCCTTGTTCAGTTTTACTTGTCACAAGTTTTTTACAATCACTCACCGAACCCCCTGTATATTCAAGCAACAAATTGAGTATTTTTCATGATAGTCTCGAACCGATATCCTTCCAGTTTTTTTCCCCAAATATCGATTACCCTATCATGGAAAGTTTGATGGCCTTCATAAAACTTAGTTTTAATAAGGTTCCATAAATTCCCTCCGTTCGGACCGAAATATCAGAAGAGATTGACGACGCTGAACGGACATAAATTAGAAATATTGATTTTTATCAATTGAACCGTAGAAACCCATATACTAAATCGGGAAATATTTCACGATTTTTTGTGAATCCACGTAGGAGTTTTATGACATCATTGCGAAGCTTTCCAATCATGCTTGAAGTGAATATATCAAGAGATTTGTTCTGTTCACCGGATCCTCATTTCAAGGAGACACATAGAGAATTCTTGATTTATTTCTTGATATACTTTCCTTATTCTCTCAAATTTGAAAGATGAGTACCTACTGTATCATTATTTCACCCATTTAAAACATAAAGTTTTCTGCTAATCTTGATAGTATTTCAAGTTTTTCATTTTCGGTTCCTGGCGACAAGTAAGAATAATGCTTCTGTCAAAAAAATCAAATTTGAAAGTTGTGTTTTTTAAGAAAAAGAATAAATTGAGACACAAAAAATTCTTTCCATTCACGGAGTCCACGCCGAAAACATTTTTTAGACATAGATGAATTCAAAATAGTAATCATCGAAATGAATACCATTTTCAATTCCCAGGCTCACAGATCCTTCATCATGAGGTTGGAGAAATTATATCATGATATGCACTGGAAGTACTGCTGAGGGCTCTAACTGAGGAAAACTTGTTTCTTCATGGATAGAAATTACACTGACGCTGTATCGTTGGAATATGTTTGACGTCATGAATCTTTGTATTTTTTGTACTGTGAGCACTGGCTTTTTAGAGGTAGGATGCTCTGAGTGCTTTGATCACATGATCAGTGCTTTGATGACATGATCAGCAGCGTTCAGAAATTTAAATTATTTAAACGAGGAGTTCTAGGATACAGAAAGGTTATTACGGTAAAATTGAAGGACTTTCACAACTTTATGTGAGAAACGAATTTGAATATCGGATTAATCAATAATTGCAACTATTAAGCTGGTGCAGATAATTTTTTATTGGAATCCTTCAGAAATAGTATCATCTCAAGAACAGAAAATTATTTATATACAACAGTTCTTCGTATGAACGATAAAATTTTCAAGAGCCACTTTTTGTGAGACATGTATTTCTATCCTATGTTGGAGAAAGTGTTGTTTTGAAACACAGTTTAGGCTTGAAACATTTTACCTGAATATGTTCTGGAAACCATAGGAAAATGAGAAATCTACTGCTGAAGACAAATATATGTGTAAACATATCTATAAATTTCATTTCTCATGAAATCTAGTTTTTGTTTCCTGAATATAAAGAGAACACGAAATTTCGATATGACCTCTTCATGTATTATAGTCATCAAATTCTTCTGAAAATTTAGGAAATGTTGGAACACTGAAGTGATTTGAATATAACTCGGTTCTCACTCGAAGAAGGAGGATTGTGCCACTAAATTACGTCATCTCGGATTCATCATTTCATCTCTAGTTCCTCTAGGCCATCGAGAAACTATTTCGAGGTCTTCTCCTCCTCCGGAGTCCTAGACAAGAATTTCCAACTTCCACAAACTCCAAATATACCCCGGTCTGTCTCAATATCAATGAGTCTGTGGGCTTTCCGTTGCTGAATTTAGACGTAACAAAAAGCAATGCCGTCAAGGAGATACTTTGGCAAATTAGGTAGAGAGCTGTCTTGGGGGAAATGAAGTTAATGCTCATTTGAATTTGTTTGTTTTCATGCGTTCAATCCACTTAGGTGATGCTGCTCTGAGACGAAAAACACTTAATTTTAACGAAGCCGGGCAGTATTATTCCACGATTTTTATCTAGAGTCTCCTTCGATCAGATGATGTCCTGCATACATTGTGTATATTGATGAAATCGTCGTGAAGGTTTTCGTTCCAGGTCGAATGCTATTTAGATGCTAATTCGGACTTTACTTCGTTAGAGATAGGTCTTATGGCGGTAGGCGTCCGTCTGTGTAGTGTTTTATACTAATTCCATCGTGAAACCTATGGAAGCGGTTCTTGATTGCTTCTAGCGTCTAATGGATATAAGCTGCGAGCAAGTTCAGACAGAAAAGCACGACTACCTCACGAATACGGTAAAAAATTTCAATAACTTTCTATATGCTGGTCTCATGTTTCAAATACAGATACTTTTGGAATATGACACGATTCAGAAATGAGAAATGCTGATCAAAGTTTGTTGTACCCAAAAGGACATCTGGAATGCTTTTACTTCTTTTTTCAAATTGCGATTGTAGGTACTGACTATACCATGGATCGTGCGAAAGCAAAATCTCAAAACGTTATGATATTTGAAAACATATAATTTCCGAACATAAATTGAATTTCCGAATTACCATCCAATTGAATTCCCCACTTTTCTAAGAATCATCAATGTAGATATTCGATAGGTCGAAAAAACATGAATATGACAAACTTATCACCGACCTCAAGCAAGATTATTACAGTGATTTAATTTCATCCTCTACAAATAAATCTAAGACAACTTGGTCCTGAGAACTAAACGGTGGTGCAGGCGCAAAAGTATCAAGGTTTCTTACTGGGAATCCTAAAATTTTAACAAACAAATTCAAGAACTACTTTGTAAAGGCAGGTATTCAAGGATAGTAGTATTCATGATTCAACCAGATGCCCAAGATCCTTCTTCATGTTCGAACTAACACCTTTGGAATTGTTGAATGTTGTTTCAAAACTGAATAACTCGTTATCTCACGGTTATCATGGAATTCCTATGAAGATACTGAAAAAATGTATAAATTAGATGCTGAACCTTTGAGTTTCATAACGAATAAATTGTTTACTGCTGGCATATTTCCTGATTCTCTAAAGATATCAATTGTAAAACAAATCTATAAAAAAGAATCTCATGGAGAGGTGGAAAATTACTATGCTATTAGCTTGTGATATCGTTCTCGAAAATTTTTGAAAAGGTTTTATCTGTTCGACTTATCTCGTTCTTCTCTAAGTTTGAAATCTTTAGTAATTGTCCATCCGGGACTGCCATATTTGATGCGATATATGAAATTCATATTGCCTTCGAAAGCGGTAATATTCCCCTGGGCATGGGCATCATAAGATAGTGCTGTTGAAGTTAGAGGTATGCGGCATCCGTGAAAATCAGCGCAAACTCATCGAGAGCTTTTTATGAGGTCTAAGACAGAGATTTGAAATGCAAAAGGATGACAATGTTTTCTATTCTGATGACCTTCTGATTTGAATGGGCATTCCGCACGGCAGCATCTTGGGGCCTCTACTTTTTTTAATTTATATTAACGACCTGCCACATCTAACCAACATTCTAAACCTTTCGCAGGGTTTTCCTCTTTGCAGATGATACCAATGTCATTGTATCTGATGCTGACATAGCTACAACAATTCGAAAGATTACTAACGCATTTGAGTCCATTACCTCCTGACCTCCTTGTGTAACGACATCCACCTCAGATTGAACGTGAGGAAGACGGAACTTGTTTTTTCCACACTGATCTATCTCGCCTCTGCTTCTCAGAATGAATCAGAGTTTTTACTACTGTTTTTGAATTCCCAGGCTCAGAGATATATCATCATGAGGTTGGAGAAATGATATTAGACTTCGTCACTGAGATGAGAGATATACCGGTTTCAGCCTTGTCAAAATAGTAATCATCGAAATGAATTCAACTTTCAATTCCCAGGCTCATAGATCTTTTATCATGGGGTTGGAGAAATGATATTAGATTTTGTCACTGAGATGAGAGCTGAAACTGGTATATTTTGAGTATGCCAAACAAGGCTGGAACCAGTATATCTCTCATCTCAGTGACAAAATTTAATATCATTTCTCCAACCTCATGATAAAAGATCTCTGAGCCTGGGAATTGAAAATGGTATTCATTTCGATGATTACTATTTTGAGTTCATCTATGTTCCAAAAATGTTTTCGGTGTGGCCTCCGTAAAGGCCACACACAAGGAGAATTTTTTGTTTCCCGTTTTATTTTTTTTCTTAAAAATTGACGTGTTGAAGTCATTTACTTTGCAAATTTCGAGTTATTGATTACATATGGAATTATCTTCTGGGGCAACAGCCCAAATACACGACATCTTTTCATCATCTAGAAAATGACTTTAAGATCCATCTCACGACTACCTCACAGAGAGTCTTGTAGAGGTTTATTCAAAAGGAACAATATTCTGACGCTACCAGGTTTAGTCATGTTCAGGTCATTCTGTTTTATTTGCAATCATACTGATCTCTTTTCGCGATTTTCTAATTCTTACCATACAAGAAAGATGATACCGAGGATGATACCTTACCTTCTCCCCAAATGCTCACTTACTCTCATGCAGCAGAGTTGTTGGTATAGTTGTATGAAATTTTTTAATGCTCTTACGAGATCATTTCAACTGATCAACAACGTGCGATTATTCAAAATGAAGATTCACAAGTTTATACTTGATATGAAGCCTTACAATGTAGAGGAATTTTATAATTATTTACGACTAATATATCTGTTTGACCTGTTTCAATGTCATCTCTGTATTTATAATATGTATATGTGATCATTTCTGAAATAATGTGTGTTATCAAGAAAATTCATGTGAACAGTCTCAAAATCCTATGATTAGACATAGTACCAAAACCTAGGAAGAGGTAACCAAAAGGCACATGCATATTACTCATTTAATTTTCAATATGTATCATTTTGATTCAGAGAGCTAAAATAATACAATACATATTGAAACAGAAAAGTACCTAACTGAGGTTAGTGCAACACAGGTTACATTCGGCGTATTATAATTGAGGTTAGGGAAGAACCCTATGGTTTTCAAATCTGACTTCTGATTCCATCAATTTTCAATGAAGGCCATTCAAATTCAGTAATACCAGTCATACCAAATGCCACGATATAATACAAAAGTCACTTGGATATAATCTGAATTTTTCATTGAATTTCTAGAGTATTTCACATAATTTGACGTTGCAGAAGGCAATACGTTCGATAATTCTCTCCTTCGTCGATTAATTATTTTTGAAACAAAAAATTAATAAAATAAAATGACTTTGTCACAAGCTACGTACAAAAAAAATTTATGCAGAATCAAGCTGCAGACTCTACACTCTTCAACTTAACAAGTCTTATTTCACAAACTCTACACCTTGGTCGAAATAAATGACTTGTCTGTTTCTCTACCGACACGTGAGCGCAAGGTGATAAATTCATTCGTTTTTCATAACTTTATATATACAACAGGCGATTTCGATTGACGTTGGTTCTTGGTTGGTTCATAGATTGGTCCGTCAATTTTGGACCAACCGCATTCGAATGACAAATTGGTGACGTCTCGAATCAGCTGTTACGCCGAAACTTGAACCGTACTCGAAAGCGCGGTTCGTTTGACGTTGTCATTTATGAACCGAGCGGTCAACCGTTAACCAACCAAAACAGCCATTCGAATTCGACTAATAGTTCTTATAGTAATGAAACGGCCAATTTACTTATTCTTCCCAAGGTCTGGGTTTTGTTTCACGAAACTTTGATTGTGCGATCAGAAAACTTTACGTAACTTCGTGACAATCGAATCACGTATTTTGAAATTTCAACGAATCTTGGTGGCTCCAATTGATTTGACAGTGCAATCAAAGTTCAGTGAAACCGATCCATGGAGTTTATGAAATAAGGATTTAACGTTAAAGAGTGTTAAGTTAGCAGCTTGGCTCTACTTGAGATCTAATAGATTTTTGACAACGCAGAGAAATGAGGTCTCATCTTGGCAACATTCTATTAACCGAGATTGAACTCTAGCCCAAGGATCTTAGTGGTATAGGATTGTTTTCCTGGAGTGACAGATTTCTGCAGATTGAAGGAAGTTTTTTGACGAAAACGAAATCATTATATTGATTTTACGTAAATTATAACAATCATTCGTCGCGTGAACAATTACTGATAGTGATAGTCACAAATATAAACACACCGTCAACATTGTTCCCTGAATGGTAACAGATTGTGATGAAGGAAGCCATACTTGGAGAATGCGATTAATATCATTCGTGAAGAGATCTTGAAGAGCCGTACGGAAATAGAGAACTGCATCATAGCTAGCGAAGCACGACTTCTCCTGAACATTGAGAATTTGAAGAGGAGGGTCAAGTGTCACAAATTTGGAGAGAGAAAACAGCGAACTCAGGCTGAATTAGAGCATCTCAAGAAAGTCCAGAACATGAAAAATATTGGTATTCGCACTAGAGAAGAAGAGAGAGGAGGTTGGCCTGGAAACCTTGTGCGAGGACCTTAAGGGATTGTTTGATGTGAGCCTGGAAACAGGAGATCTCACCGACGCATACCCTTAAAGCCCATCGGACAACCGTCCGATTAAAATTGAGTTTGTATTGAAACTGAAAAAAAAAAAGAAATCCTTAGAAATTTAAGCAGGTTGAAGGGAACGAATATTTCCAACGTCCACGATCTCACGCAGATACAAAGGAGCGAGAAAAAAATTTTGGGGAAACATCTCCTACTCGTGAAACAGGAGGGGCGATATAAAGAATTTTACATAAGGGAAAATAAACTCATTGTGAACGGAGTATCTATAGAGTTGATGATTTGGAGAAAGGCCCTACTAACATTGCACCTCCCACACCCAATGGTGTGATTAAATAATCACAGGGGGACCTTACAACCCCAGGGAATCCAGCTCCTAAGAAACCAGTACCTGTCGCGAGATCTCTGCAGGAGAAGATGAGAACTCGATCTGTTAACAAAGTTTGGCCGAGAAAATGAAAGATTGTGCAATTGTTAGACTGTATTTTAAACTTTGCAGTTTTTTTCTTACTTATTGATTCATTCATTATCAAATACAGGAATGCAACAGGCGAGAGCCCAGAATAGCATTCTCAAATTACAATGTGAAACAATTATAGTAAATCCGAAACAGAGTTTTTCTTCTTCTCTTGAATTGACTGGAAGAGCTAAAACTAACTAAGATAGAGAAAAAAAGAGTAAATATTCAGACTAAAAAGAGATAAATAAACAGAATACTGAATGTATCAAATTACGGTGATCACTCCATCAAACATGAATTCAACTAAAAGTACATATACCCGCACCGGCGAACTGCAGTCCGGGACTGCAGAAACGTAGATCTACAATTTTGTTATCACTACACATGCACAGATAATCGATAAGTCCCGGCCGACAGCTTCGGCAAATCATTTGAAAAACTGCCGTGTGTAGAGCAATTCCTTCAGATCCCATCGACAGTTTAGAACTTCTAACATTTTCGATCTTTTACAGCCAAAATGGGCTGAAAAATGTAAAATAAATTCGAATAGGCGAACGAAGAATAGCGCCTATCAAAAACTTGTAAACTTTTACAAAACAATTGATGAAAATGCAACAGTAGACTTTTTTGCACTGATTCTCAGTTCTCTTTATAAATTCATATGCGATAGTTTATAAGTTTATCACGTCTCAACAACCATTCTTTAGTCCATAATCTCTTTTTCGATTTTTAATTTTCAATTAATAACACAATCATGGCTGCAGTCGATTTTCGTTAACGTTCAAGAGACATACTTAATGGTTCCTCGCTTGGAAAACTGAGGATCTGAACTGAACGTGTATAATCAAATTGAGGATGGACTGCAGTCCGCGGACTGTCAGTTTCCGATTATCAGATCAGGTCTTACGATTTAACTGTATCGTGTGTAGTGCGCTACAGACCTTGACTGTCAGTTCAAATCGACAGTCTTGGGAGCGTCCTTCAAAGAAGTTGATTTTATATCTCTATCACGACGAATGATAGAATATTTGTCAAGATCAACAATGTCACAGTCGAGTATTCCATTATTAAGCCAGGACTCCGTTATAAATATCACGTCGTATGAACCGGTAAGAAGGCTGTATTTAAAATTCCTCAGTTTAGTATGAAGCCCCGTACGTTCTGGTACGCTATGTGCAAATACATTGAATGTTTTTTTCTACTATAATTAACTACGATAGCACTACAACTTTGTTAGAAACGACTTCGAAGTAATCCGAACAATTCTAGATTTATCATCTTTTCTAACAAGAATATTACCATACGCATTTGTAGTTCTTTCCTTTGGCAACATTTCTTACCGATTTGAAATTTTGTCTTCAAGGGTTAAATGCTCATTCAGAAATAATCTTTCAGCTACTCCATCAACGTATGACCCTGAACAATTTTTCTCAACTGATGAGAGTCTTTTAGCCTTATAGGCCGACAAGAAGAGAGCCCTCTTTCAACGTGAGAAAAAACGGCTTATCCGCAATTCTAGATGGCACCCTTGCCGCGAAGTCCAGACTAGACGCATCCACTGGTACCCCTCTTACTGACGCTATAGTCGAAATGACATCAACAACATTTTCCCCTTTATTTTCTGGAACATTCGGAACTTCCAATTTTTCGGAAGGATTCAACTGGTCACTGACATTCATCTTCTCCTTCAACAGCGCTGCTTCCTACTTGAGAAATTCATTTTCTCCTTCCAATCTATCCATCTTCGGAACTATCTTGTTGAATCCCAACAATTTTGCCTTGAAATCAGTAATCTTTCCCGAGCAAATATTCACCGCTGCTCGAATTTCCAAGTTTAACTTACCGTTAATGTACATAGCAGCATCACCAAGTAAAGCGTCCCTGTCAAAAGTATCATCAGCATCAGCCACCTCGAGAACACCTCCAGCAAAGGACTTTCTGTAACGAGGTGCCTGTGATGCCAGATTCTCATAGACTCCATAATGATGGAGGGTGTAGGATGACTTCTTCCCCCATTTCTAGAAATGCTAGAAATGGGGGAAGAGGTCATCCTACATGTGGTGCATTTCCATACGGCGCCCGGCGTTTTCTTCATGATTGACAGCTGCAATTATGTCTGAACATGTGCCGTTAGTATGATAATGGCCCTGGCAAAAACCGCCACAAACAATACCGGGAGCAGGGCCGGACTTTTATGGTTGGGGCCCACCGAAAAAAATGTTGCAGCGGGCCCCAGCCCAAAGAGATTGAATTGATTCAATCAACTAACTTAATGGGCCTAAAAATACAGTCACAATTTATACAATACTCGTACACGTACAACTATTTGCAGTATGTAAAATCCAACTGGGGAGCTTAGTTGCTATATATGCACTCTTCTTTAAGAGTACACCACATCTGGCAAAAACTCACCACTTGTGGCATTCTAGGTGACAGAAAAAATCGTATGTAAAAAATTCATAGCATCAAAGGAATATGCAATCGTAAATGAGAGAAAATATCCAGAAATGTATTATCATCAGAGGAGCCGCTGTCCTATATTGTTGGTAAATATGGCAGTAGGCCCCTCACGGTAATGGACACTTTTGTAACAAGTTATTTACGATATAAGCGTTGACGCATTACTCATCGTTTATTGGTTTCGAGCTGGCTTCGGTGATATTTAAGAAATGATTTTTTTTTCAATTCTCCTATCCAAACACATTGTTATTACCGAAAGAAGCGCAAGATACAATAAACTTTCTATATTATTTTTCATTCTTCAGGAACATACGAGGGACTCAAATTTATACATTAATTATTAAAATATAATTTTCAGTTTATTTTAGAATAGGCCGAAATCTATTCCTGGAATATGATTTATCGAAAACACGTTTATGTAATGGGTATTGGGACCATTCTTCCTCTGTTCTCTGACGGGGCACCGTGAAACACTCTTCTAATACTACCGTTAATCGAAATAAACCTACTATGTTTGAGTAAGTAGAATCCTTTCAGACAAGAGCCCCCACAAACCAAGGGCCCTACAGGGAATTCCCCGGTACCCCGCCTGCCCAATCAGGCCCTGACCGGGAGATCTACTACTTACAGATTGACCACAAGTTTTACACAAAATCATCTTCAACTTCCACCTTTTGAACACTTTTTAGATACGATAGCGAAAAGTTGGAATTCTCCATCTTAAGAAAATAAAAATATCTGATCACGTTCCAGCACTTATTAGGCAAAGAATTCGGAGCACACGTGTAACGTCCGTCTTCTACGTATTCAACTAGTACTATGTTCTTGTTTCAAGTTGGGAATTTCCCGGCTTCATTCTCCTTTTTGAGGTTTCGTTTTGTAGTATTTTTCGGTTTTGATTGTTAAATGTATCAATTTATCCGGACGCCAACAGTTGACACCCTGGAGTTCGGTTTATATGGTGAAATGAGTGGGGTTTTGTATGCTGTAAGGGAAGGGGGGTCAGTCTGTTGGTTTTTCGTTGGTTCACAGTAATATCCTTGGCATCCATAAGCATTTCCACGAGTTTCTTTGTACTACAGCCGAGATCCATGATAAAAGCATAAAAAAGGCCGAAATATTAAACTATTTGAAAAAAAAATCGATTTCACGACCAGTACCCATATGAATGTTGGTGGGATCGGCAACCATTGTGGTATGTTTGGAGGGGGTGTTAAGCGGTTGGTTCTCGGTCGTTGTCCTGTTGCTTAGTTACTTAGGATTGTAGGATAGTGCAGAGCAATAAATACTAACTTCTAAATGAAAGGCTGTCCTGAGCTTTTTTGAGTGTCCCTTTGTTTGTTAATGCAAATTATTAGTGTACAAAATCTGTATTTTAAAAATGGTTAATAAACATTTTTGTTATTTATTTTATTTTCATGTCCGATGGCATATGTTATGCTAAAGCTTCAAATATCTCGAGGTAATCACCCTGCATTCCCGTTTTTACTTCTAGGGGAGAATGAGTTAGTTTCAAAAATGATTTTATTTTTTCTCGATCGCTGGAGCAAGTTTCCCATCAGCCTTGGCTGCGAAATATAATACGCTTATATAATATACTCGCATATCGAGTATAATATTTTATACTAGTTGGTAAATAAATATCAGAATGACATTTCAAACAGAACTTTCACTAAAATAGGAAAACATATGGCTTTTTCTGACTGTTTGCAATTTCTAATTACAGTTGGAAAAACTGTATGACAGCAGCTGCCATTTCGAGTTTACCTGCGGCAAAACTTCACAGTTGTTGTCAAATTCATACCTATACATAATCCATTCATATCATATCATACATTCATTATCAGAATAATCTATTACTCATGTATAGATCTATTATTTCCTTTGAAGAAAATTGAAAAAACACAAAGGAAAATAATATGTGAAGGTGCAAAAATTTTTGTCATTGACTCGGATATTTTTTGTCGAAAGTATTCATGCTTCCTGTTGAAATATTACTTGGCAACGTGTTTTGTCGGTTTTTTTCGAAAAAATTAAATGCCTTCATGATATTACTGAGCCATGAACCTTTCTCATTTGAGAAAGAATTCTGCAACTGTTATCCAATAGAAGGTCACCATTATTTGGTCCTTATATGGGGACTTAAATTTTTTTCCAGAAGCCTCTCATCTTATTTCTATTGTTTTTTGTCATGATTGTTGCTATTGGATCGTGGCTCTTGTTCGCTGCTGTTTTATTTCATTACATACCTAAGTTATTTTTTCGATCCGTTCAAGTACGCTTTGCCAGACAACTGTGGGCTATGTTATGCTGGTTATCATGACTGTTTTTATTATTGCCATCTTATTTAACAATCACAGTTTGCTTCCTCAGTTGAGCAGTGGGTAAAAATATCCATGATGTCTTAATTTGTTCTACTTTCTTCCATTTGTTTGTAGAATTCCAGCTCTCGTTGTGATAAAGCCCCCGATTTTTTTTGGCCATCTGTAGTGATATTTCCTAATGTTCACTTAGAACTTTCTATTCAAATCTTCAATTAGGACTCTATGATTTTTATTAACTTCTATGGAAATTTCTGTTCCCTCATTTTTATTAAAATTCAAGATAAATTTTGATTGAAAAAAATTTATAATTTTTCGACTGGTGTTGGTTGAGCCCCTTATGAGTTTACCCTACTAATGCCAATAATAGAGACTTATATTGAATGAAAACAGAAGCAAATGGGCAGATATGATCTGCCATTTGTATACTTAATGATTGTAGATATGAAGTGAAATGCTTCACCCCCTAGAAATTGATATATTTTCAAACTCTTTAATATGTTTAAATTTTTTTGAAACTTCACAATTAGCTGATTTCTTCATTTTCTCAGATCAATGGAAAAAATTCAAATGGGAGTTGAGGTTCGAATGAATAAGAACTTTATTACAAATATGTTTCATAACATTTCCTCAATATTCAATGCTGCTGGAGTTTTCAGAGATTAATTTCATTGAGTAGGTACTGAGCCAAGAATTGGGCCATTATTCATTAACAGGAGACATTCCATTTCAACCCGTTAAATATGAGGGCATTGTATTAGGAATATCTGACTCAGGAACAATTTACCAACTCGTTGCCAATAAGATACGGCAGTATTGTTTCGAGTACTGAAATGTATAATCTTAGTCAACAAATTAGGCAGAGTAATCTCATGTATGCACAGTAATGCAATTAAATTCTATTGATGGCGAAATCTCACAAGGGAAATGCAAATCAAGATTAGACTTGTTACATATATTAGCATATATGGAATTCGAATATACATTGGTAGAGTCATATGGCTTAACCTCATAACCCAATCCAGAAATATTCAAATGTTCACGGATTATTAATTATTCCAAATCTTGATGAATGTGTCATTTACCAGGTTGCAGGTCAAGCAAAAATTAGTTGTTTACAAAAACACTTTTATTGTAACAACCGAACTTTCGGGAAGAAACTTTGCCTTCAATAGGGAACTGATATAAAAATATAACAAAACACTTATTATACTAGAAAACAAATATTTAAGACAATTGTGAGCTTAGCACATTAACATCTAACAAACATGATATAAATGGAAGTATATTAAGATCTTAATAATCACTGAAAAACGACAACTACGAGAATTACACAAAAACGGCAGCCATTCACTCGTAAAATGAATATGAAAGTTTGCCTATATAATTAACGGTAAAAACTATTAAATACCATGATTATGATTAATCAAGTTCAAGTTATTGGTTGTGAAACCCTCAAGCTTCTAAAAACATCTTTCCATTGAAATTTCCTTCATTTTCAAAATCCACCCAACATCCCGAGTCATGAGCTCACCCACTAGTGGTTATTTCTTTTTGACAAATTTGATTATCTGTCATAATTTTAATTTAGTATTTTAGTAGTAGTAACTATTTTTCTCTTCTACAACCTAATAAATTCCGCATCAATACTAAATCTGGTATTCACCAGATCTCTATTTCAGTATCGTTATGATTTTCATTACAGTACTAAAAGTAGTGCTGTAATGAATTCATTACAGCATTATTTTAAGTTATATTTTTCGTTTTTTGGTTACCAGTACCGACCTCCGATCCAATCAATTTTCGAATCAAACAAATTCAAATTCTGTGATCTGTCTAATTCCGTAAGTCACGCCAACTGCTAAGATACAGAACAAAAGTCACTTATCTGAATTTTCATTTGAATTTCCAGAGTATTTCACCAAACTTAACTGAAATATAGAAAATTTCGTCTAATACTCATTGTAGAAGGCAATTCCAATACTCATGCTTTCGAAAACTCGCTCCTACGTCGCTCGTTTTCGAATTTCTATTCGTGTTGGAATAGGTGCCCATTCGCAACTTGCAGCATACCAGCAGCAGTCGAAATCAAGTCAGCAGCAACGACTGTTTGGCATCAAGAGACTTTTAAATCGTGAGCATATTAACTAAATTTGGGAATTAGATCCACAGATGTGTCTGAGAAACTTCTCAGCGTTCGTTCGATATTTACATAAGTATAATAAACGTGTTGACCAAGGATTGAAATTCAATTTCAATTTCGAGACCGGTTTCTGTTTCCCGAAACTGGCCTTCAAACTGGGATTGAAATTGCGCAATCGAAGCTGCGTGAAACCCACCTATATACCATTCGGATTACAAGTATAGCACCATTCTGAGCTGTTTAATTTCAAAACCACCTCTTGTTTCAGAAGAGATGCTTCTTCTGAAGTCGAATCGTAAATTCAGATCGATCGTATCGAAGTTAACGAAAAAAAAATGGGCGCGTCAGCGAGTTAATTTTATTTTACGATCTCTGAATTAGAAAGGATACACTAAAAATGAATGTCGAAGATGTGGTTGTTCTATAATGATGATAATTTTCTACTATAATGATGAACAGAACAGAGTAAATCCTACCATAGTAGTTTAACTCAAATATAAAACTTCCCCGACAACCTTTTATGTTTTTGTAATAATCTATTAGTAGACCCTAAACGAATAGCGAGAGTGCTCGGACGACGGCAACTGATGAAAAGTGATTATGAGTCCTGTTCCGGTATAATCAAGATGTTTAAAAGGTTGAAAGCTTACTTTTTTCTAGAGACGATGCGGTCCTTTTACGATACTCAAGCTTGGAAAATCGAGAAAGTAGGAGTAATTTAACGTAACTCACTGAAAACAGTTGAACCTTCGTTAAAAGCAATTCCCGAATTCCCTTTATTTCACTTTAGTACGAGGGTGGTCCAAATATGATCGAGACAAATGATCTGCTCATTGATGATCTTTATTTAGGTACTATCGAAAACTTTCACAAAAATTCACAGTATTTCTAGGTAGTTTCTCTCTACTAGTTACGCATTTCGTCCATCTTTCCGGAAGTTTTTGATGCTAGTCTCGAAGAATTCCTTTGGGCAACTCGGACATCGGAGTGTCATATGCGCACGAACTCATCTATCTCGTTGTCGGTATTGAATCTTTGACCTTCGAGGGTTTCGTTCAGTGATCCAAACATGTATGTATGTATGTATGTATTTTCCATGCATTCTAGGTTTCAGTGAAACCCCTCAGAAGCTACTTAAAGCTTGTGCGAGTTAGAATGATGGGTGTGTTCTGTGTGATGTGGTAGTCACAAGGTAATGAATCCGGACCTTAGGGAGGGTGTTCCAGTACCTTCCACCCCAATTCCGATATTGTATCGAGCGTGTGACGCGCGGTATTAAGGTGAGCTTTATCCTGGAGAATAATCGCACTTCCTGTTGGAATTTTCCGAGTAACAATACATTGCGCTATAGCGGTCGGCACTTGACGTTCACTTACCTATAAATAGTCGTGAGTGAACATGCATACCCGACGAATATCATACCAGAGTGTTCGTAAGGGAACAAGCTATCATACTCAAGCCACGACCTCCAAAACATACAAGCTCGACATCTGAAGCATTTGTCTCGATTAAATCAAATCAATTTATTGCATCTTCTCCGACATGATAATACATGTATGAGACAAGTCAGTTGATCATATTTGAACTACCGTCGTACAATTTAAAAGTTTAAATTAGAATTGTACAGCTCACTCAAAGAAATTCCAATATGTGCGCATGGCATTGTTGTCTGGAGAATGGAATTTTTTTTCATAGTGAGAAAGCTCAAGTCGTATCAAAAGAATATCCATGGAAACAGTAAGAAACTTCTGCAATAAAATATTAAATTTATTCATAGGTTCATTCATTTTCGATTTTCATTGGTGTTTCACCAAAGAATCGGAGGAAGAAATCTTCCATTTGGCCATCCACTGTTGAACACGAATTGTAACCGCCATGAACAAAAAATACCTTGTATGTAAGCCTTTAAGTAGGTTTAAGATATTTAAGGCATTCAAACATTCTCGCACCTATAGGGTTCACTAAGGGATTGATCAAAATCGATTAATACTGAAGGTCAACATTGGTGAGATTTGGTAAATTAATTACCACATGCTGAAAAGTTGGTAATTTCAATAATCCGTATTGAGCCTCATGAAGGAATTAGAGATGTAGTAAGAAACTCGGGAAGAAAGTCTCAAATTTCGAGAAAAACTTGAGGAAATCAAAATAAACATGATCTGTAGATTTGTACCGAATTAGTATTTGGTGAAGTATTAGAAATGATGAATTAAGGCTGGAGTAAATGAGTTTCAGACCCTATTCAGTTAAAATTCTATCAAATTACATTCTTCTTCAAAGTTGTTAGTAAAAAATTAAATTCTATTCAATGTTAGTTCAAATCAATCTTTCAAATCTAGGCATATTCAGAACACGCCTCTCCTTCTGATTACGAGCACGAGCCAGTTGCATCTCATAACCTTTAATATTATTCATCGGCTCATTTTCGAATTTCAATAGGTAAATTACTTATTAATCAAATTTTACTAAATATCCAATCCCGGGACGAAAATCAAAACAAGAAATACTTCTATGCATCCCACTCTTAAAGAGATCAATTCAATATCATCCAAGACAACTTGTAACGTGAGCGAGATAGCGTTAGCTTCTGTAGAATAAAGTGTGACCGGAGTTATCTTCAGCCCAGAATGTACCAAATTGGTTCCATTGGTGAGACATCGGTAAAGGTAGAAGACCAAAGCAAAAAAACGTTTCTGAAACGAGCCAAAGTAATTATGTCTATTCAAATATAATTGATGTATCGCAGGACAGGAAATTCAACTTTTTGGACATTTTAACATTCGGTATAATCGTCCTGTTTCTGGTACAATATTGAAAAAAAATATATAGACACTTGATTCATAGCGATTCACTGGCTTACATAACATACGAGAGGTTTTCTTTGTAAGCTGCAATATAAGGTCATCATTTTCGTGAAGAAGCAATAGTTCGATATATTCAACAAATCACTCTTTTTTATCTTTTCAAAAATAAATAGTGCAAAAAACATCGCCCAATATCCGTTTAGATATTATTGAAAATTTCTATCGTATGTTAAATGTGAATAATTCAATGTTAAGAATTAATCACAAATTAGTTTCGAGCACCATTTGAGAAGCGCTTGTCCAGGAGTGAAAGATGAAGGGCTGTATGAGAAGAAGAAGTGACAGATATATTCTTCGAAAAACCTTCAAACATTTCATATAAAATAAGTGCTCCAATTGGTGACCAGAGTGTTATTCTATGACACTGTAAACTCCGAAACTCGACACCTCTGACAGCTCGCGTTTGAATTCCAACAACACAATTAGATAGTATGGAGCGCACAAGTCCAGACGGAACAAGTTTGACAAAGACCGGTCATTCTCAGGACCAACAGCACCCTGATGACGGCAGGCGAATGCTTGCCGAAACGTCGGTAAATACCAACCATATAGATAATGGAAATAGCCCAAATAATGTCCCAACAAATATTCCATTATCAAGAATATCTCGTTCCCAATAATATGTATATGTTTCATACATTTTTGTAATCCTTTTGTAGAGGAGAGTCGAACAAAGCAATAACGGATTAGGTGTTCTATCTAAAAAAAATTGAGCTACATTACCAGCAGGAAGACTTTACTCTTGATATGATTCTTTACGTGTTTTTCCCTTCACAACTTTTCAGTTGTTTTTAGGTTTAACGATACTCAAAAAGTCTGTGGAGTGGATAATGTTTATTGGAATACTTGTGAATATGGTGTAATTCACGGAGACCCTTCGTGAGAATATTTCAAAGTAAGACTCGACATGAACATTTGAAATTTCAAAGTTGAGCTCTGCTAGGAGAGATGAATTCTCGAAAAAAAATCAGAATAGTTCCACTTCCGGTTTCAACGGAAATAACACTAACTTTCGTTTTTTTAATCTTATATTCAGTTTTCTCTTTAATAATCAGATAACTTATTGAAATTACATAATTTCAATCTGTCACTCGCATATCCGTCTGAAATTCCAAGAAAGCCCACATAAATTTCCCGAATAGGGCTTCATTTCTATGTTAATCACTTGTAGGTTTTTACATAAAAATTTCCAATTTTCTAGCTCTTCTCAGAAAACCTACTAATGCTTCTCTCTCGGTTATTAAAAATAGAACACACCGAGTATTTTTATAACAATGTCGAAGTCAGTCACGACAAAAACCTCTATTAACTCTTATAAATCCGTCTGCTTTAAAAGACTAATTTTCTGAGATAAACGGTAATGTCTGATTCTCCATTAATCTATTTTTCGTTTTATTACCTCAAAGTCTAAGGGCGACGAAAAGCAATTGTTTAATCTTAATATATAAAACTTAGTCGGTCATTTTGTTGGTTATATCCATGGTGGAATAATACAAGGTGTGTTCTTCCGCATCTTGTTGAACACTATGACGTCAGTGTGGTCACGGATTTGAATTCTCCAGAACGCTATCAATGAATTTTTCTATTGTATTATCAATTTAAAATTTTGGTGGTTTTGATTGATTTGAATTTCTCATGTGAAGTACGTATAGAAACCAGAAAAATCAGTATTTTTGACTTTTGTGCGAAAAATGACGAAGTTATGAATGATATCTTTTGAGTCGTTCGCAGGATCTTTAACTAATTTTTGATGAATGTTCTTCATATTATATCTCAAATACAAGAAATTGGAACTAGACATTTTTCCTTCATTGCAAAAATTTCTCTATTCTGGAGGGAAATTGATTGAACTCAGAAAAAAAACTATGGTGAGCTATTATTTGGGAGCGCGTACAAATATTTCGTACATCTTTCTCAAACAAGATAATAGAAAAATCTCTACTTGGATTTCATAAGTTTTCATGAAAAAGAAAGAATATTTCAAAAGAAGATATGACAATTTCACAATTAATCATTTTCACCACAAATTGTTTATCGAACTAGTTCATCAAAGCTTCAAATGAATTCGAAAGATTACATTCGGAGAGTCTTGAAAATATATATATATATATATATATATATATTAGACTGATTCAAGAAAATCGACTTTTTTTGTTTTCACGAAACCCCTCCCTAATTATCTTCAGGGTATCGAAAAAAGACCTTTTGTCTACTAATAGCAGGGGAAAAATTTCTTTTTTCAATAAAAAATTCCTAGAACACAAACGAATAGACGGATTTCTTTGTGTGATACACAACAAATATGTCCCTTACGATATTTCGATAAAACGACCTCTTCAAAAGTTATTCGATTCGATACTTATATTGAGGTATTTTTGAAGAAAAAAATTATTCAAAAAAATCGACTTTACTTGTTTTCACGCAACCCGCCTTCCAATCATCTTCAGGGCATCGACAAAAGGCGTCTGTGAAAATATTAGCTTTGAATATTAATAATTAGAGGTCGTTCATCGATGGTTTCTATTTTCGATGGAAGGAAAAAAAAAATATTTTTTAATAAAAAATTTTTTGTTCATGAACCAATAGACGGATTCCACTATATGATACATTTTAGTGTAGGGAACTAGATACTCTACGAAAATGTTTCATACGATATCTCGATAAAACCACTTGTTCAAAAGTTATTTGAACTTTTTTTTCCATAATACCTCAATAAAAAGTATTGATGTAGAGGTATTTTTGACGAAAAAGTTCGAATAACTTTTGAACGAGTTATTTTATCGAAATATCGTATGAGACATTTTCGTAGAGCATCTAGTTCCCTACACGAAAATGTATCACACAGTGAAATTCGCCAATTGGTTCGTGAAGAAAAAATTTTTTATTGAAAAAAGAAAATTTTTTCCTGCTATCAACAGCGGAAATAGAAATCATCGCTGAGCGACCTCTAAATATTGATATTCGAAGCTAATATCTTCACAGACGCCTTTTTTCGATACCCTGAAGATAATTAGAAATAGAGTTTCCTGAAAACGAACAGAATCGATTTTTTTGAATATTTTTTTTCTTCAAAAATACCTCAGTATTAGCATCGAATTGAATAACTTTTGAAGGGGCCGTTTTATCGAAATATCGTAAGAGTCATTTTTATAGAGTATCTGATTTTCTACACGAAAATGTATCACACAATGAAATCCGTCTATTGGTTACTGCTCTAGGAATTTTTTATTGAAAAAAGAAATTTTTTCCTGGAATTAGTAGGGAAAATAGAAATAATTGATGAGCGACCTCTAAATATTATTATTTGAAGCTGATATTTTCATAGAGGTCTCTTTTCGATACCCTGAAGATAATTAGGGGAGGGGTTTCGTGAAAACAAAAAAAGGTCGAGTTTTTTGAAACAGGCTATATATATATATATTGCCATTTATAAAAATAAAATAAAGGGGTATGTGGTGAAAGGGGTGAGAAATATCAAATTCAAAATAGCATACTATGAATTGGTTTTGAAACTGATAATCGACAAGTACGAGGATTTTTTTTTACAATTCTTCGTACGTAAGAATTATAAACGAGTTACGTTACTTTTTTGGCACGCTGTAGAAAGAGAATTGTATATTGGCTTGTACAAAGGTGAGATAATTAATGTCGTGGCCAGGAGTAGTGATGAAATTTTTGTCCTTATAATATGAGCTATTCGCTTCATGTCCTATAGTGAATGCTTCCTTTGCTCCAGTTCAACGGAACATTAGTATAATCTCCTCGAATTCATTTAATTGTCCAATGATTTTTTTACGGAATTCGAAGGATCTCCAGAAAACCCGTATTCCCTCATTCTATCCTAAGTTCATCAAAAAACTATACTCACGGAACATTTCCGCATCAAATGGTAGACATCTACTTTTGAATTTCGATAAAAAGCAGGAAGTAGCTCGAAAGGATAAAAGGGTTTCAACTCTTTTCTCCTAATTGGACGCTGCATCAAATACGTTTCTCTCTTCACTTCCACTTCAGCGATTGGGCCTCGCCATTGTTTTACGTTTGTTCAGACTGAATTAGACGTGATAAAAGAAGGCACGTAGGGGTTAAATCTTCGACACTTTATGTAAATTAGGACGAATCTACAGGACGGAGCATACATGGGAGCTTATCATTGCTATTATCGTATAATTTAACAACTTCATTCTCCGCTCCCTGGACTAGGAATGAAATGTTATACATGTGTTAGAATGATCACTTGAAATTCACTGTCCGGAATTCTGAATCCCTGATCGTGAAATGGGGAGTTTTAAGAATGTATGTTTCAATGCTGATGGTGAGTGAATACTCGTGTAATGAAATACATAATGATGACGAATTACGTCTGTCATTTTGTAACAGTTATTTTGAAACTTTTTCTGAAAGAAATAGTAATTCCTGCTTTTCCAAAAGTCCTAATCCATGATACCTTCTTTCTTGAAGCGACCATCTGGAATTATGTCTTGAGAAGATATATCAGTTTATTGTTTCAGTTTATATTGAAACTGAATAATGAATTTTTAATGTTCCATGAACCTCAAATATTATCCGATCTGAGGCGGGTGTTTATTTATCCGATGGAAATTGAGCATATGTCCAAAGAATTCTGTAAAAGTATGCATACATTCTTTTCACACCTAAGAAGGTTCTCACAAAATATTATAAGAAAGTGTTCGAAATTAAAATTAAAAAAATTACAAAACAAATGAGGCTTTGCATATTAATTGATGAATGTTTCAGAAATTATATCCCCCAAAAAGAACAGAAACTCGTTGAAGAAGGCGAAAAGATACACAGAACAAAATGAAATTGGCCTCAACAATTTCTGCTAGAACATTTTATTAATGTCGAAAAATATGTCACATACTTTTGAAAACATAGAAGTCTTTTTTTGCACACAATACAGAAGAGAATTTTCAGCAGCAACAGTATTTCCCCTAGGGAGATAAAAGACTTCGAGTTTCCTCAATTACATACCTACTCGGGGTATATTAATATCCACTCAAGGTAGGTTTCACAAAACTTTAATTGTGCGATCAAAGAAACGTAAATTCGAACGAATCGAATCACTCGATTTGAAACTTCAACGAATCTCGGTGGCTCTAATCAATTCGACAGTTCTTAATCAGGCAATCATGTCTTGTGAACGCCACCTTCAGTGTACCAAAGGGCCGAAATTTGACGATTCATTGTACGATAATTTCCTGAGTTTGAACAAACCTTTAATAAACTCGCATAACCTAGGTATAGAGAGGGAACATTACTGAATGAACATTCCAGTGCTCGATGATAAAAGTTCTCCGACAAGGGCGTCATAACTTGTCCGTGAAGTTAGCACCCACACTTTCGAAATTGAAAAATAATTTTTTTGCATTCGTTAGTAACTCGTTAGTAACTATTTGTAACCTAACAATTTTCGTTTGCACCTTAAGGATTCAGATAGAAAAACACCGCATTCTGCTGGGTGGGAATTGAGGGTGAGGTTACAAACGAAAATTTTTTGGTTACAAATAGTTTCTCAAGAGTTGCTAACGAAAGCAAAAAAAAAATTTCTCCATTTTCGAAAATGTGAGAGCTAACCTTTGACTATCCAACATTTTAACATGCTGATGGAGCGGATGATTGATTTGTCGTCGAGTGTTGGGCGGATTGAAAAACGACAGAACGATTTGTTCGAACAGCTTTCTGCGTGTACGGAGACTCTGTCTCAGCATTCAAAGACCCTGTCTGACCATGAATCGGCTCTTGCTTCTCAACGATCCCAGATTGAGTTGATCCAGAATGAGCAATTGGTACTATCGGACAAAATACTGGATATTTCGAGGGGTCTAAGTGAGGTCAAGCCTGGGTTGCTTTCCTCCGCTGGTCCACAGTCTCATGTCATTCCTGAGGTTCTTGAGCGTGTTGAAAAGTCCCATAACCTTCTGGCCCTCAATGTCCCAGAGGGGACTGACCCATCTCATGATGTTTCCGTTGCCTCTGCTATTGTTGACTGTATATCAGAATCGGCTAGTCAAAACCTGCTAAGCGTCGATCGCTTACCATCCAAGGACAAATCTCGACCTGCTTGGTTGAGGTTGAGATTTTCCAATCCTCGAGTTGTCTCTGGTCTGCTAAGAAATAAATCTCGTCTCTTAGCAAATAGAAATTTTCGCGATGTCGTACTGCGGGACGACAAAACGAAGAGTCAGGTGGCCGAGCTCGATTCACTTCGGAGGGAGCTCAAGAGAAGACAGTCCAGTGGTGAAAAAAATATCACGATAAAATATGTGAAGGGATCTCCAACAATCGTACAGACTGCTACTGCAACCGGTTTCCTCTACCCTTCCTGATGATTCGGGGGACTTCAGGTGTGGCCAATAGTCTATAGTAATGTGCAATCGCTCTCTTCAAAATTTTCTGAAATATTAACTTATGTTCAATTACATCAACCGATTCTGATCTTCTTCACCGAAACTTGGCTTAAACCATCCTTACCTGATAGCGTCTTTCATATCCCCAATTATACTATGTATCGGGATGACAATGACGTAACCGTGGGGCACTGTGGAGTATGTGTTTATGTTCGGGATACAATAACTGATCGTTTTAAAGTTGAAGCTGTTCACTACGACTGGTCGGGTATCGATAATATCTTTCTTGAAATTAACAACAGCAGATTTTCTCTTTTAACTGGATGCATTTATCGCCCCCGCCCCTGTCCGGGTGACTCTGATTTCGTGGAATTTCTCGAGAATGCTACAGCCCATTACAGCAATATTTTATTAACCGGGGACTTCAACTGTCCGGATATCGAGTGGCCTCTTAAGAGTTTACCTCCTTTTGGTTCCCCCTCCTACCTCTATGCAGACCTAATAAGCAAGACCGCCTACCAACAATTAGTAGATAAGCCTACTAGATTCAGATCCGGGCAGGAGCCTTCGCTACTCGATCTCATCTTGGTGACTGACTCCAACCTCGTTTCCAATATTGATTACCAGCCACCATTCGGAAAATCTGACCATATCACCTTGTCAACGGAACTACAATTTCGACTTCTGTGTCCGAATTCTAAATCCACTAAGGAAATACAAACTATCGATTATAATAAAGCATCCGAACTACTCGAATCTATAGACTGGTCCCTGGTTTTCGAGGATGACAATGATGTTGACGAAATGTGGCGTTCCTTCTTGAGGGTGATTGATGAGATTGTAACATCTTGCACGACCATCCGTTCAATTAGAGTTCACACTGCAAAACCGTGGATCAATGATGATATATTGAGGATGGCTAGGAGGAAGAAGGCCCTGTGGCAGCGATACCTTCGAACTAGATCCACTTGTGACTTTCAGAACCATCGTACATACTCTAACTGCTTTTCGGCCACATTAAATCAGGCTAAGATTCAGTACGAGAAGGGACTGGCTTCTACTAAGAACAGGAAGAGATTTTTTAAGTACCTCAAGTCATCGATGAGCGGGGGAGTTAGTTTTCCTACCGTTCGCAATCAGGCCGGCCGCCTCTGTGAGGATTCTCTCGAGACAGCGGGGGTATTTGCCGATGTCTTCTCCTCTATATTTGTTAATGAGCCTGATGGCCCTATTCCTGAGGTTAGGTTTCCTCAAGTCACAGGAGAAATTTCCGACATCGAAATCAGCGAGGAGATTGTTAGAGGTTACCTACTTCAGCTCAAGGATACTGCTCCTGGTCCGGATGGCCTCTCTTCCAAACTTCTCCGCAGCTGTGCCCATTCCCTGGCTTTGCCCCTCTACAGAATATTCTCATGTTCCCTCAATTATTCTATTCTCCCTAATGACTGGCTTACTGCATCTATAACACCTATTTTCAAGAAGGGGGACAAACTATCACCGCACAACTACAGACCTATAAGTGTACTGTCCTCGGCTTCGAAGGTCCTGGAAAGAATCGTGAGCGACCATATCACCCGGTTTGCGTTAGCTAATGGCATTTTTCCGGAAGAACAACATGGATTCCTGTCTGGTCGTTCAACAGCAACCAACCTCATTTTATGCATTGATGAGTGGACTAAGGCGTGGGACCGGGGAGTTCCTGTAGACGTCCTTTATCTTGATTTCTCCGGGGCCTTCGATAAGGTCCCACATCGTCGACTGCTATCCAAGCTCTCACATCTTGGAATCAGGGGTGGCGTTCTTGCATGGATTAGAGCTTACATGTCCAACCGTACGTTTCGAGTTCGGGTCAATCGTTCTTTTTCCGTTCGAGAAGTGCCTTTAACATCTGGTGTTCCCCAGGGTTCCGTTCTCGGCCCCATCTTATTTTTATTATATACTTCCGACCTCCCCCGATTACTCCACTCAGCTTGTTCTATGTTTGCAGATGATACTAAAATTTACAATTTTCCGCTATCTAACTATGATACCCTTCAAAGTGACCTGCATGAAATTGGTGTTTGGTGTGACGATTGGTTACTCCCCTTGAATTTGGATAAGTGCTGTGTACTTCATATTGGAAGGAACAACCCAAGAAAAGAATACAGCATCTGTGGTACGAGGCTAGGGAGTGTTTCAAGTCATTGTGACCTGGGTGTGACTATTACCGAAGATATCTATTGTCACTGCCAGAGCTAGACAATTGACTTACGCCATCCAGAAGTCATTTAACAGATGCGACACTGATACCTTAAAGCTTCTATACACCAGCTACGTTAGACCATCTCTTGAGTATGCTGGCCAGGTTTGGTGGCCATCCACACGTGCCGACGAACACCGTCTTGAGTCAGTGCAGCGTTGGATAACTCGTATACCTTACGGAACGATTCGTCCTTCCTACGAGGAAAGGCTCAACATTTTCCGATTGTCATCCTTTCTCTCACGACGCGAAAGAGGTGATCTGATATTTTCCTTCCGATCGCTTCGTGGTGACTTCGGTGATCGTATTCGCGGCCTATATACAATGAACAGCAACAACTTGAGAGGTCACCAGTTCAAATTGTCCAAGGAGAAGTTTGCGACCCCTCAACGCCAAGGTTTCTTGACGAACAGAATTTTCGAGAGATGGAACCGTTTGCCGAGAACCGTAGTGGACGCTGGGACCGTCAACGGATTTAAGAATGCCCTGGATCTCTTCGTACCAAGATCCATATATATGTGAACTTCATTTTTGTATAATTCTATTTGAGTTTATAGGAATTTACCTCAACTCTAATAATTTGTTAATAATAATAATAATAATAATAATAACTTCGCATTCAGAGGATGTAATTTCGCCTTCAAAGGTTATTTTACAAACGATGCCCGTTAAGTTAGCATCCAGTGGAATACGGTGTTTTTTCCTCAGTAGGTAACCTTGAAGTACAAACAAAAAATTTTATGTTGCAAATAGTTACTACCGAGTTACTAACGGATGAAATGAAAAAATTTCACATTTTCGAAAATGTGGGTGCTAATTTCTTATGTTAGGGGTGTCATTTTTTCATTGAAGGTGAGGTTACAAATGGCAATTTTTAGGTTCAAATAGCTACTAACGAGTTGCTAACGAATGCAAAATAAAATTCAACATTTTCAAAAATGTGGATGCCGTGAAGTTAGCACCCAGCGGAATGCGGTGTTTTTCTATCAGAAACCTCGAGGTACAAACGAGAATTTTTAGTTTACAAATATTTACTTACGAGTTACTAATGGATGCAAAAAAAATTTTCTTCGATTTGGAAAGTGTGGGTGCTTACTTCACGAAGACCGTCATTTCTCAATATAATGACTCAAGTTTCTATTTAGTTTTTCGAAAACTTGACAGAACCAAGTCAAGGATCTCCCACCATCATTTTGCACAAATTTGAAATGTACTCACACTGAAAAAAATCAATTAATCTATCAAACAGTTTTCAACATTATAGATATATAAAAATCATGTGAATCGTTTCAAGATATTATATTATGCTGCTGCAATTGAAATACCGATCCCAACTTTTTTTTCTAATTTTTATTTTCCAAAATATTGAACAAGTTATTAGTGAATAATCTGATAGCATTTACTTCACCTGGAGGAATTTAAATACCACAAATGAAGATTTTATTATTGTTTGACTCTGGTTGAATCCACAATTCACAGAGCGTCTGGAACTGGATTTCCAGGGTCGGATTGAGAAAATATATTGAAAATTGGCCTAAAAAAATCCTGGACAAAATATTCTGAATTATTTTTTGAAAAATGATTTTTCTTGAACTTTTGCAACATCAAGATAATAAGAAATTTTTTAAAAGGAATTCAAGTATGAAACATGTAGAATGTGCGGACATATGATTCTCTCTTAATTATCTGGACCTGGACCTGGGTTTCCAGGTATAAACGGGTCTCTTGATACCTTTCACTTGTGTGCTAGTAGAAAAATTTCAGTATCACGGCTGTTTTATTGGAAATATGTTGTGTGCAAAAAATTAGTCCTAATAGATGAAATTTAGACGCGTGTGGAAATGAGTGGCAGAGACGTCCGAGGAAAGTTCACCATGTGAAAAAATTCCAGTCGTATCTGATGGGACCATGAATGTAAGATAGAGATAATGCTCGGTACGTAAACTATGAAAAAAAGAGGACCCCTACTATCCTTCATATTGTAAACAGTACGGGGATATTATGGAGTAGCTAATGACTGATAATATTATATTGCATTGAAAACACGTGTTACTCTGTATTGTTGTGATGAAAATGGCTGAAAAGTGTTTTTTTGAGTAGCTGGGACGATTATTTAGGTAATTTTACTGTTTAAACTTTTAAAAATTGTTCGTCAATGTTAGCTTCTCGTAAAAAAAGCAATTTGGATATCATGAAGCTGAACTTATTCAAGCATACCATGTGTTACAAAAAATTAACTGTTTCGGGAAATGCATGCGATAAATAATTTAAAATTTTTACAGAGTATTCAGTAAGTGCATAATTTATTATTCTTCCAGTTGCTATAGAATAACACCATACTGTTTACAATATGTAGGGAAGTAGGGGTACCTCTACTCTTCATAATTTACGTACCGAGCACTGTCTTACATTCAGAGACACGACTGCGATGTTAGGTCCTTTATTATTACTATTTTTTGAAAAAAATAATAAATTGAGGCTTGTAGATCACTGAAGATTTAATGAAAGCGAAATGTATTATTTCAGATCTGATTTTTGAAATGGCTAACCGAAATGATATTCAACAGTCTTTTCTTTACTCAAATATCCATTTGAAAGAAAAAATAAGTGGAGTTTGTCAAGAGTTTTCTATATCCCTATATATAGTTTTGCAAAATGTCAGAGAGATTCTCATGACAGGGCGAACATTAATTATATTCAATACCTCACATACAATATTATGCTCGTGACTAACAGTAATTTCTGAATATCTCGAAAATGGTACATTTTGGGTGGAGGGAACCCTTAAACGACTCCAATCACGGTAACTCATTTCAAAAACAGATCTGAGAAAACGCGTTGCGCCTTCGTTGAATCCTTATTCTTCTACAAGCCTCAATTTGTAATTTTTTTTCAAAACACATTGGATGGCACATAAAATGAATATGGCATTCAAAGATATATTCGAAAAAGTCATAATATACAGGGTGTTTAATTTGAAATAAGGAAGTTGATACCATTTTAAGTGAAAGCGGAAGTCTTTGATATATTTAAAAATAATGCCAATATTGGCGACCATTTTCTTAATTTCCTTAAGATTTTTGATTCTAAAGACCTGTAACCTTGCTGAAATCTGATATATATGTCGTAGTCTTTTTATAAACTCAGTCATATTATAATACGCCTAGGCTTTTTCAATTCGACTAGGCATATTGCAATATCACCGAAATAATGGACTATCTCTCAATTTGACTGGCCATTTAAGGCCAAATTGTTAAAGCCCACTGGATAATATATTACAATTGGCGACATCTAGTAGAATCAAAAGGGATATTTCAAATCTCCAATAACATTCTAAAAAGATCTTCGTAGATCCACTTTTTTTAATTCTTTTTTCAAAAACCTTTAATTTGGTTCTACGACCTCGAAAACAGGAGCATGTGAGCGAGGAACCTATACATTTCTAAGGTCGTCCTAGCTGATAATTCGTAACATTTTGGACCTATTTTGATTCTTGATGAGATCTCCCGAATTTTTTTCAATAAACAGTCGATACTGTTTATAGTTTTACAATTTCTAGATACATTACGCGCTAAACTAAGTTACTGGTGTTCCTTCTGAACTCTAAAGTCTTATTATTTTATATAAATTGAAAACGTCGACAACAGATTTAAACCTGTCGAAAAACGATCTCCGTTTTCTGGAAATTTATTGTTCCTGAGAAATTTGCATACCTATTCTCGTTAGGGATCTCGCTACCCCAATTCAGTTTTATAATTTTGTTTTTGATTTATTCGGTTGAGCTATGTTCAGAGCAAGCAAAGCTTTGCCTTTCAAAACTCCACAGTTCCATCATTGTTTTATTCTAGACAGAGTTTTTTCAGGTAAAAGTAAAAAATCAATGGCTACGGATACATGAACAACAGTTGTTTCTATTGTCGAACGGAACTTCACAGCAGTCTTCATTTTGTTGACCTCTATCAGCATTACGATAATTCAATCCTGAATGAAAGGAACAGTAAAGGAAAGCTCCAGTGAGTTTAGCGGAAAATTAGATCCCCCATTCGTTTCTCTTTGCTTCGAACCACATTTCCTCTCCTGTTACAGTTCAAAGACAATGATTGATGGAGATCGATAATGAAGATTGATGTCGAAAGAATCTCCACCGTAAGTATTCCTGTCCGTACTGTAATGAAAAACTAATGAAGTAAAATGAAACATACAAGTTGTTGAAATAGTTCTCATGGATTCGATTTCAACTAAGAATAATGATCGTCTTCATTATTTCGTACCTTTTTCTCGAATCGTGTGCTTTGAAAGTGTTCGAACCGAAATCGTTACAGTACTCAAGTATTTATTCTTGAAATATATTCGGCAGAATCCCAGAAACTCAGGGTGATCTTTTATGAATAGAAATATCAAGCACATATATTTTTTTTCTACAGTTCCATCTGGCTCATTTCACATTCTGCTTTCGACAATTAAAAACTATTCCATTTATTTTTATACCACTTGAACCAAGAAAATCATTTTTTAACCCTAGGTATAACGTATTAGGGCCAAAATTGTGATGCCTGAGGGTTCATACCTCCATGCTAAAAAATCAGCACCCAGGAATTCTACAGGTTCTGAAAAATAACACCCAACGAGGAAACATGAATAAAATTAGATCAATATGTCGGGTATAGTGCATATTTTATGAAAATTATTTTTGATAAAATGACTCATTTTGATGGGTTTCATTAATTGTTGAAAAAACCATCAGTTTTGAAAACACCTATACATAAATGCGGAGGAAGTTAGTCAACGGACCATTATGAAAATCATGAAAACTGCATAATACGCAACATTCAGTGTCACATGCCTTGCCAAAATATGCTGAATATGAAAAACCTGTTCGGTCAGACCAACACGCTTTCAAAACGCGATACCCACGTATATTGAAGACTACTCTGAAGTGATGGAAGTGATGTGTGAACATGCAAACTCACGTCGTAATGCTCTTGATATAAAAAAAGCAACATAAGGTTTCATATGAATGCGTTTGTAATCGGCTGATATTATGTGGAAATACGTAAAAGGTTTCGCTTGTGCGTCGAACGCATGCAGCGACCGCCGAAAGTGGCTGCTGCGATTGTTGTATAGACTGTTCATAGGGAACAGCGAAGAAGCGGTTCCGCTTCTGCAGTCACCGGCAGCAGTGGCTGCAGCATCCAAATGGCCCACTGCTTGCGGTACCAGTCTGTGCGACGTGCGACCGTACCTTAAGGTACGGTTTCGCTTGTGCGTCGGACGCATGCAGTGAATGCGAGCAGCTACTGCTCGCGTCCGCTGTTACGTCGGAGTGGTTTCCTTATCTGCAGCCAAACTACTCGGCCGACAATCGACAGTGAGAATTCGAACATGGACTATGTACTTGCGCTTCATATTTTGGAAGAAGAGGAGAATGAAATCATTTTAAAATATATGAAAAGAAAAAATAAGAAAAGGCGTGCTGTGCGTTTGATGTACAAGATGTCAGAAAATGCTTTTGGTATATTAAGTAATACTTTCAGGATTTTTTTTTCACCAATTGCAGTTGAACCATCTACAGTGGATCTCATAATTTCAGTGGCTGTATGTTTACAGAACCTCATCAGAAACAACCGTGAAAGGGTAACTAATAAGCATTTAGACGAAAATCCAATGAATTCGGATGGACCAAAAAATTTCATACCACTTGCAAGAAAAGGAGGATTTGCCAAAGCAGATGGATTCGCAATCCGAGATGGATTTAAGAAATATTTTGTTTCCGAGGGTCAAATTGCCTGGCAAAAAAAAATAGTTACAGGAACGTAGGGTTCGGAATAATTAATATTCAATTATATGACTGTTTTGTATTCACATAAAGAGTTCAAATTAAAAATTATAAAGAAAAAAATTTTTTTTTACCTGTTTTTCCTTCTATTTCTGACGCGATCTTTCTCCATACACTGTCTTTCATGTGAATATTTTTATATTGAGCATGAGATGCATCATACAAGCATCCTTTTGTGGAAACTTATTCAATTAGTTTCATTTCTTCATCCCTCGAAAACTTTTCAACACTCATTTTCTTTAATGCTGATAAATAATAACCTCTATATAAACGAATTCACGCTGCAGCGACGTCGCACAGACTGGTACCGCAATCAGGGGGCCGTTTGGCTGCTGCAGCCACTGCTGCGTTGACTGCAGAAGCAGAACCGTTTCTTCGCTGTTCCCTATGAACAGTCTACACAACAATCGCAGCAGCCACTTTGGGCGGTTGCTGCATGCGTCCGACGCACAAGCGAAACCGTACCTTTAAGATGATACAATCTGGGATTTGTTTCGAAGGTGCCTGATATGACGTGGAAATGCGTCAAGTGAGGGTACTTTTAATTCATCTCTACCTCTTGTCATGTCTCAATACAATGATATGACTTGTAAACAATCATGTTCACGTCACAATGCTCTTGATATAAAAATGTATACCCGAGTTCATATTGGGCTGACGTGATGTGGGAATGCGTAGGATGATGCGATCTGGAACGTTGTTCAAAGGTATTTGATATGACGTGGATACAAGTATTCACTTGTATGATAATAGATAAAAATTTTATATTATTATATAATCAAGCATCTCAATTCAGCGAGAACATCTTCTGTGGGTGATAAGTTGGTATGTGAAATGCGTACAATTTCATGGACAAGTAGCTTTTGATAGGAGTAGCTTATTTGTCAAACACCCATAAATTTGAGTATTGTCAAATTGATAATTTTATTCTGTCTGAACATATTCAATCTACAGCATCGAAATAATTCGTGATGAAACAAATGACACGGACCCGAGTGTTGTCAGAACGTAGAGGGGAATGTTCGAATTTGTGGACAGGGTTGGTCACATCGATTCGCACGCTGGGCAAGCATGTCATTTTCCGAATTACACCTATGTAGTGTGTGGAGATAATTTACATTTACATTGGATGCGGAAGCCATAATACAGAGTAATCTTTGACACCGTATCCGTCCGCTGTTCGCCTAGGAACAATCAACCTCCCCAAGAAATCTCGTTGACCAATTCTCATATGTGGTTCATTGCAAATCCTTTAAAATTCATCAGCCGTATATCGCTGCTGTCCAATGAGTTTGGCTGATTCGCATATATGTTTTGTAGAATTTTATTTCTAAACTAGTCTCATAAGAAGTGTCAGACACTTTCTATGGGCCAAAACTTTTGTCACACGCTTCAAAGCCCTAAAAGAAATGAATGAACTTATTTTCATTTTTCTGATTTTTAAATATGTTATTGAGGTAACTATCCAATTATATTTCATGAGTTGGACAAATTGTAGTGACTGAACATCACTCAAACTCAAATATTATTCAGCTGAATATTTTTTATAAACAGGAGAAATCATAAAAGAAACAAAAACTTTTGAGAAACACTCCTGGACAACTTAAAATTGTGAAATATTAAGTTCCATATATGGACCCCACAGTTGAAAATCAAAAACTCTGATTTTGTTGATTGAAAAATGTTTTTTTGGTATTTTAGATATATAAACCCGAAAGGATATCATGGTATGCAGGGCTTTGGTAATTCGACATTATCCTTCCAAGGGGATATACCTACTAGCTGTCATTTGCAGCGAATTGCTTCGAGTGAAGCATGGTCCGAAAATCTATGGTTACGAAGATATGGCGATTCTTCAACTTCTCTGAAATTTTCTGCTCCAATATCGAGAATAATTAATTTTGTGAAAACTATTCAATAAATAATTTTTTGAAAGCTCAGGAGATGGTCATAATTTCTTGTGAAAAAGTATCAACTAACAATTCAGACAATCCGAGATATAAAGGATCTTAGATGGCTACAACTGTTTGTGTCATAAAATATTGATGAAAGAATCGATAATTACTCGAGAAAAGTAATATGAACCTGGTGTTAAATTGTGAGGAAAAACTTCCTTCTTTCATCAGCTCTTCAAAATGGTGCATACATCAACAATTCCTTCATGCAATCGAAAAATATGGCTGGAAAACTGAGCAGTTATTCGAAATTTTCGAGTTATCTAGATACCCTGCATTTCACTCGTGATTCGTAAGCGGGCCATGGTTTGATGACTTTCGACAATCCTCGGAATAGTTGACTTGACTAAACAAATTTGGAATGACCGATTGGAATCCTCTACTCTGAATGCATTGCCTATTGCCTTAATTTTTTTCACTCAATTGATATCCACTTTCTTTATCACCTAATTTTTCCTGACTATGAGTCATCAATTCCGAGTAGGTCTCATTTTGACCTCCCCAATATTCGGGGTTTTCACTTTCGACAAGCAAGTTTTCTGCCTGTATATTGCTATAAAACCCGTTAGAAATTCCGTCGTTTTTACGTGTAAATGCTCAGGAATTACAAACTCCATAAACTTCGGGCATCGATTAGTTATTTTTTACGTTCGGAAAAACCGTTTAAATTCGCCCTCTCAATTCTTCAGGCTTCGTCACTGGTGTACTATACACTAGTTATTTGGTATTTAATGTTACCTCAAATGTAAAATCCATGGGGTCAAATCCAGACACCTGGCCGGCCAAGGAATTGGCCCACTACGGCCTATAAAACTTCGGGATAGTTTTGATTTATAGTGTGTTCAAACATAAGAGAAAGCTTGGGTAAACAAACCGGAGCATAAGAAGGTGGGTTGTCCGCCAGAGTTGCAACTCGAAACTATTCTCAGAATGAAATAGACACAACAAATAAATAAATAAATAAATATATATATATATATATATATATATATATATATACGATACCCTGAAAATAATTAGGGGGGGGTTTCGTGAAAACAAGAAAAGTCGATTTTTTTGAATCAGTCTAATATATATATATATATATATATATATATATATATATATTACATAATATGGCCCCATACTAATTAGATACATTGTTTATCTTTATACCATTAATTCGATATATTACTATGTTGTATTTTGCAGACTAAGCAATGAACACCTGCAGTCATTTCGCAGTAAGAATAAGATAAGAGAATGTTATAAATATCTGTTGATGACAAATTCTAGTCAGTTAATTAATCGATCTAGTAGCTCTACCAAGTATTAACGTTGTATTGTATTGAATAAAGTAAAGTAGTTTTTTTTTAAAAACGAAGTCTTCCTCCCGAAAAACATAATTGGCGACGAGGTCTGGGATTGTGCCGGTTTTGTTAAATTCTGTGAGGTCCTGAAAAAGAAGAGGTCCATCCAGTCTACAACACCGTCGGTTTCAACCGTTGAGCACAAGTCGAACTAGGTGAAGAAGACAGGAGCCCGATCACCCGAGTAGCGCCCCGTGACGGTTTCACATTCAGCAAGACAACGTGGTGAGCAATCCTTTAATTACTCCCAGTTTACCTAATCTGGCCCAAAATTAGTCAACCTTTTCCCCAAGTTTTGAGCGTAAAACTTGTATAAAGTTTTTTCTAGGTTTCTTCCAAAAAACCGATTCATAAAGTTTTCTCTAGGTTTCTTATTTCAAAAACCGATTACAATAGTTTTTCCTAGGTTTCTTAAGAAAAAACCGACAATTTGATTGAAATAATAATTGATATAATTGATAATTACATAATAATTGATATAACTGATATAACTGATTGAATAAGTGAAATATTAAAATAATTCAATATTACGTCGATTAAACACTTTAGAGGTCGTAAGAATAAAACAAAGAAAATGGCAGTAGATTTGTCGCTAGCTGAAAAGTTTGGTATGCTGTTACCCAAATTTCTGGTGTTGAGAACGAGTTGCATTCGTTCATAAAAAGTGTTGATGATTATCTAGCGATGTTCGTAAATGAAAATATTATGGTGAAAAATTATTGCTTCGCAGTGGTCAAATCGAAATTAATAGATAGAGCCCTAGCAGAAGTAGCAACGTCTGACATTCCGAATAATTGGGATGTTCTCAAAAATTTCTTATATACAAAACTTGGTGATCAAATTAACTTAGACGTTTTGATACACCAATTACAATTCTTAAACAAAAAGCCCAATGAGGATATAATATTATTTATAGACCGAATAATTTCTTTGAAAATAAGAATAAATTATAGGATAGATGCAGATAGAATGCCGGATCCAGAAAAAGCAATTTATAAGAATAATATTTCAAAATTTGTAAAACTGTTCTAATATCAAACGCGCCTATGGAGCTTAGAACCTATTTAATAACAAATAATGAATTTTCTTTTGATGACACAGTAAATGCAACTAAAGACTATATGTGCAATCTAGCCCAATACGAATTACTTGATAGGAGTAGAAAAAATAAAAATTTTGCTCAGAATCATTCGAAAAATGTTCCAAGAAACTTTAATTATACTTCACAAAATAGATCAAATTACGCATTTAATAATTACGGCGAAGTACCTAGATTTCCTTCGCAGCCAGTTCAATTTACTCAGAGAAATACTAATTACCAATATCGAAATCATAATAATAATTTTAAACCTAATCATTCAAGTAATGTTTTTAAACCAAATCCCAATCAAAGAATTACTACCCTCCAGAGAAGATGTCGATACAGACAAGAAATTATCCCAAGAAACGTTCAAATTACTCTACGCAATATAATCCAAATCCTCAACGTAACTTCTATCATAATAATGCTCATAATAATTATCAGAACAGAAATCAACATAATAATCCCAATTTTTACTTTGAAGAATTAACGCATTTAGATACGAGAAAACAGAGAAATGAAAATCAATTTAATTATTGTAAACCTTCAACGTCAAAAAAACCACGACAATAATAGTCGAAATTTTCGCGAGGTTACCCAAGAAGACGAATTGACTTAAATTATAATATTAATCATTCTAATCAATTGCCCTTTATTGAATTTAAATATCCAAAATGTAAACTTTTAATAGATAGTGGCTGTTCAGTATGTTTGATAGATCCGAAATTTGCTTATAATAATTTCTATGATAATATTTTTCAAGAAGAAACAACGTTAACTGCATGCATGAAGCTTCAAATGAAAAGGTATTACTTCCTTTATTTTCAGAATTCCGAATGAATGATAGTCACCCTTTTGTACTTTATAAATTTCATAATAATTACGATGGCATTATAGGAGCCGATTTTCTTAATAAATACGGTTTGACATTCGATTTTAAAAATCAAGTATTGATGAATGAATATTGTAGAATTCCATTCAAATATGGAAAAACTTCGATTGAAAATAATTGTTTAATTCAGAAAGTATCACAACTTGAACGAGAAAAATATGAGCTTTTCAGAAACTTTGCAAATAATTTGCAGGAAATTGATAAAATCGATAAAGCAAATGAAGATTTGAAAATTGAAAATGAACAATTGAAATCTAAACTTTTCATGATCGAGATGTCTAATAAAGAACTTCAAAAAATGATTGAATTGAACTCTAAAGCAAGTTATGAAATGGAAAAAGAAATTTCAAATTTGAAAAAATCAATAAACGTAATAAATAGGGAAAAACCAAGTTCACAAAAATCCTATTTTAGAATGAATAAAGCAAATAATAACAATGAGCAAGTAAAATCAGAATCTGATAGGTTGAATGATGAAAATACGATTATAAATAAAGACTTCGCATATTTTAATGACATTACGTATGAAAACTTTACGAAACTATATGAAACAAATAATATTCCCGATTGTCAAAATATTGAAGAAAAACAAGGAAATTTATTTAAAGCCCCTAATAAATATTCGTTAGCCCATTGCGTATCAGAAGATTTCCATATAAGTAGAGGCATTGCCCGAGATTTTAAGAGAAAATTTGGAAATATAGATGAATTAAAATCGCAAAATAAAAAAGTAGGAGAAGTAGCTATTGTTCGAAATAAAAACCGTGTTATTTATTATTTGATAACCAAGAAATCCTATTATGATAAACCTACATACGAAAATGTATTTAATTCCCTTTTATATTTGAAAAAACTTATGGAGTCAAGAAATGAAACTCATTTAGCTTTACCGCGTATAGCGTGCGGATTAGATGAATTAAAATGGCCTATTATTTTGAATATGATAAAGTATATTTTTGCAAGATGCAAAGTGAAAATAATTATTTATTATTTATCGCCACTGCATACTGAAGTAAATAAAGAATTTATAGATTTTAATGGGATACTACCGGTCTTCTTAAAAGTGAACGAAAAACATAATTGTCAACGAGGTAATAATATAGATTATAATGAAATTGATGATATTGTTTATGATGAAATGAATGAAGAATTTATAGATTTTAATGCAATTGAAGATAATGAATCAATTTTTAATAATGTAACAGACGACGAATTAGATGAATGTTTAAATCTTTTAACTGAGCCTAATGCAGAATTGCCCGTTTTAAATGATGAAGATTTAACTGAATTACAATCAGGAAACATAATTGTCCATAGCGATATAACAGTTCACAGTAATACAGAAAATCCAATTTTGGAGCTCCCTTACACTGAAAGAAGTATTAATGCTTATCCATTACAAATTACTTTGAAGATAGGTCCAAGTTATAATGTGACGAAAGTGAAACTGTTCGGAGATAAACTACGTTTTAGAGTCTCCATTAATTCGATTGATAGAGATATTTTCCGATTTATTAAAGAATACGTTCAACCTCAAAAATCATATACTATATATTTTGTCTCTGAAGAATTAGAAAAACCCTTTATACGAATTTTACAAAATAATTTCAATTATAAAACTCTACAATTTAAAATTTCTAGAATATTCGTGGAAGATGTCGAAGATAAAGAGGAACAATTACTACGAATTCAGCAATATCATGAAACCAAAACTATTCATCGCGGATTGAGAGAAAATTTAATAAGTTTGAGACGTAAATATTATTGGCCGAATATGAATAAAGACGTACAGAATTATATTAACTCGTGTGAGATATGTCAGAAAAATAAATATGAGAGAACGCCGATTCAATTACAATTTGAACCGAACCCAATAGGATCAAAACCATTTACACACATATATTGTGATACTATAAGATTTGGACAAACCTATTGTTTGAGCATTATTGATTCGTTCTCTAGATTAGGACAATGTTATCCTCTATTACAAAAAACTGGAACAGAAATTGTAGATAAATTGATATTATATTTTAGCCATTATGGAATACCAAATAAAATAACATGCGATAACGGACTTGAATTCAAAAATAGTGTGGTTCAAGATTTTTGTAAAATACACCAAATAGAAATTCATTACATTTCGAATTACAATCCGAATTCGAATGCACTTGTAGAGAGGTTTCATTCTACGTTAACTGAACAATTAAGAGTTATCAATTCCAGTAATTCAACGTTTCAAAATAAATTAGCACAGGCTTTACTTAGTTACAATAATTCCAATCACTCCAGTTTAGAAATGACTCCGATGCAAATAATCAAAGCTGATTTAAATTATTCCTTGCCAATAGAAAAAACGCACAACGAAAAAGTGCAGAATTATATTGAAAATTATATCGAAAACTTGAACGATATTGCTGTACAATTAAATAAAAGTCAGAAAAAGGCCACAGAACATTTAGATAAATTGAATATAAAACGATTAGCTGAAAAGGACCATGATTTAAATGAAAACCCAACGTATTTAAAAAATCCAATAACGCGTAAACTCGATACAGTTTATAAAAAGACAAATATTCGTGAGATTGATTCACACCGTATACAAGATGTGAAAAACAAACATATTTATCATAAAAAGATTTTAAAACAACGGAAAAAACATTAAATACTTTTGTTTCAGATTCAAGATGAAACACTTCGTTTTCCTTCTTATAATACTAAAGATAATTATAATAACCAGTATTAAAATTACTCCCTTGGAAAATAATATACTCCCCATTTTACTTGGAAAAGCGTATATAACAAAGAAAAATATACAATTGATTTATCATATTGATTTGAAACAAGTCGAAGATCTTATTTTAAATATCAGAAAGAAATTGATAATTTGAAAAATAAACAATTATTGGGATTTACACAAACGCCGCATTATGAATATTTACAACATTCGAATACAATTAATATTAAAACTTTAGAAGAACTTGTTAATGGAAAAATAAGAGTTAAAAGAGGACTTATTAATATTGGAGGTAAAATTTCAAAGATTTTATTTGGAACGTTAGATTCAGACGACGAAGAACTTTATAAAAATTATTTTGAAAGTATAGCAAGAAACGAGGACACACTTATGAGGAATCAAAGACAGATTGCTACTGTAATTAATGATTTGAAAAATAAGTATATTGATAAATTTCGACAATTCGCAGACAATTATAAATTATTACGAACAATACCGCAATTGAGACACATTGAACACATGCATCTTCTCACATTTGAAATTAAGGATATTAAGAGCATATTAGATGAAATTCAAACAGCAGTGAGCTTTGCTAGATTACATATTCTACATGAATCTATTTTTACCATATACGAAATTCGAAGAATTAATTAAAAATGACACTATTATTCCAATGAATCATTTAAAAGATTATTATCAGTTATGTCATACGAAAGTAATGTTTAAAGAGAAAGTTTTATTATTTCTTATATCAATTCCGACCGTTTATGAAGAAAATTTTAATCTATACAAGTTTTACTATATCCCTCAGAAAAACTTAACCCTTCCTTATACCAATCCTTATATGCTCACTCAACAAGAAGAATTGAAATGGTCAACCAGTGAATGTCATGCAGTCGAAGAAGATTTCCTTTGCGATCAAGACTCCTTAACAAAACCTCCAGAATGTATGAAGACGGTATTGAAGACACATTTAGAAAATTGTCCCAGGAAAAAAGTTATTCCTATATCAAATTTGAAAACCTTAGAAGATGGAAGCATCCTTTCAATTAATAATATGGAAATTAAAGAAAAATGTCCTCAGCAAACAAAATATTACTTCACTTCACCGATGGCGATAATCCAGTCAAAATGTATTATAAGTAACTTCCAAAAGGAGATATTCCCAACTTCGATTAAAAATGAAGAAAAATACATAATTCTACCCAAGACGGCGATAGTCCCACGAAACCAATCCCAAGAAGAGGAGAAAGAAGATTTCCAGGAAGAAGATATTCCAGATGTCAAATTAGAAGATATTCAAAGATGGAATCCAAGTACATCATCAACATTTATGATTATTTTAGCAATATTTATGTTTTTAATTATTTTATACTTTTTACTGAAATATTTTGAAAAATGTAAAGCTACACCTAATCAAGGTGATACCTTTATCCAAAGGGGGGAGGAATTACATAATATGGCCCCATACTAATTAGATACATTGTTTATCTTTATACCATTAATTCGATATATTACTATGTTGTATTTTGCAGACTAAGCAATGAACACCTGCAGTCATTTCGCAGTAAGAATAAGATAAGAGAATGTTATAAATATCTGTTGATGACAAATTCTAGTCAGTTAATTAATCGATCTAGTAGCTCTACCAAGTATTAACGTTGTATTGTATTGAATAAAGTAAAGTAGTTTTTTTTTAAAAACGAAGTCTTCCTCCCGAAAAACATAATTATATATATATATATCGAAAAAAGACCTCGGTGAAAATATCAGCTCCAAATAATAACATTTAGAGGTCGCTCATCAATTATTTCTATTTTGCCTACTAATAGCAGGGGAAAAATTTCTTTTTTCAATAAAAAATTCCTAGAACACAAACCAATTGGCGGATTTCTTTGTATGATTCATTTTCGTGTAGGCAATCAGATACACTACAAATATGTCCCTTACAATATCTCGATAAAACGGCCTCTTCAGAAATTATTCGATTCGATGCTAATATCGAGGTATTTTTGAAGAAAAAAAATATTTAAAAAAATCGACTTTACTTGTTTTCACGCAACCCGCCTTCTAATCATCTTCAGGGCATCAACAAAAGGCGTCTGTGAAAATATTAGCTTTGAATATTAATATTTAGAGGTCGCTCATCGATGGTTTTTATTTTCGCTGCTGATGACAAGAAAAAAAATTCTTTTTTCAATAAAAAATTTTTTGTTCACGAACCAATAGACGGATTCCACTGTATGATACATTTTGGTGTAGAGAACTAGATGTTCCATACGATATCTCGATAAAACCACTCGTTCAAAAGTTATTTGAACTTTTTTTTCCAAAATATCTCAATATAAGGTATTAATATAGGGGTATTTTTGAAGAAAAAGTTCGAATAACTTTTGAACGAGCGCCCTTATCGAAATATCATATGAGACATTTTCGTAGAGCATCTAGTTCCCTACAAGAAAATGTATTACACAGTGAAATCTGTCAATTTGTTCGTGAAGAGAAAATTTTTATTGAAGAGAGAAAATTTTTTCCTGCTATCAACAGCGGAAATAGAAATCATCGCTGAGCTACCTCTAAATATTGATATTCGAAGCTAATATCTTCACAGACGCCTTTTTTCGATACCCTGAAGATAATTAGAAATAGAGTTTCGTGAAAACAAACAGAATCGATTTTTTTGAATAATTTTTTTTTTCAAAAATACCTCAATATTAGCATCGAAACGAATAACTCTTTAAGCGGCCGTTTTCTTGATATATCGTAAGGGACATATTTGTAGAGTATCTAATTGTCTACACGAAAATGTATGACACAATGAAATCCGTCTATTGGTTTCTGCTCTAGGAATTTTTTATTGAAAAAAGAAATTTTTTTCCTGATATTAGTAGGGAAAATAGAAATAATTGATGAGCGACCTCTAAATATTATTATTTGAAGCTGATATTTTCATAGAGGTCTCTTTTCGATACCCTGAAGATAATTAGGGGGGGGGGTTTCGTAAAAACAAAAAATGTCTAATATATATATATAACAATTGAGGGGCTAACTCCCAGAATTTTAATAATAAGAAAGATTTTAAAATATGGCTAGCCAAAAATTCACAAAGAACGTATACCATTAAGACCAATTGTTTCAACTATAAACTCCCCCACATCTGATCTCAGCAAATTTGTGGCAAATATATTAAAGATAGCATTTGATGATTCTTTTCACATCTATGCTGTCATAGATTCATTCATGTTTTCAAATAAAGTCAACAATTTGAAAATTCCAGCTGATCATGTTTTGATATCTTTGGATGCAGTGAGTCTCTTCACAAACATCTCTTGGGATTTAACGAGAGATACGATCAACACTGAATGGGCAAAAATTCGCTCAGTTACTAACATTCCACTTGAGGAGTTCATCAGAATTTTGAAGTTTCTTTTTGATTCAAATTATTTCAAGTACAAGGATGAATTTTTTTCACAAATTTTTGGATGTCCCATGGGGAGCAATCTTAGCCCCAATCTTGCCTCATTAGCCATGACTGTACTAATCAGATTTTGTGTGGATCGTTTATCAATTCTCCCTTTCTTTTTGTACCAATATGTAGATGACTTGATTTTAACAATCCCATTGGATGGCAAGCAGAAGCTATTGAATACTTTCAACTCTTTCAATCAATATATACAATTTACCATTGAAGAAGAAAAAGATAATATCGTTCCTTTTTTAGATACTAAAGTCATTCGTACAAACGACAACATGATAAAACTTGATTGGTACAGAAAGCCAACATCTTCTGGTAGATATATACACTACAAGTCTAACCATGATTGGCAGATGAAAATAAATGTTGTCAATAATCTAAAAAATAGGATCCTCAAAATAGCTCATCCTGATTATCAGCATGATTCCCTCAATACATTATATAAAATTTTGAAAGATAATGGATATCCACATGGGTTTCTGAAGAGACTCATTTTTTGCACCTCAACAAATCAAAATGGATCGAATAATCTTGAACCAACACATGAACCCACTAGATCAGAAGGAGATGTCATTACACTGGACCCTAGAATCAAGTTCGCTTCTTTGCCATCTTTGCCAGGACTTACCAATAAACTAATTAATATTTTCACCACTATAGAGAATTTAAAAATTGCCAAATATAACGTTGTCACTAATAGGTTTCTCTTCTCCCGCCTCAAAGATAAAATTCCAACCATGTCTAAATCTGATTGCATTCATTCAATTCCTTGTGTTGATTGTCCGAATGTTTTTATTGGCCAAACTTCCCAAGCTCTTAGAAGAAGAATTAGCATACATAAAAGTGATATCCGCCTTCATCCAGACAGATGTGCCTTGGCTTCACACGCAAAGAATAGTGGTCATAATTTCAATTTTAATAATACTAAAATTTTATCCATCGAAACGAACAATGACAAAAGACTTTTTTTGGAAATGTGTTATATTAATGAACTAAAAAATGTAGTTAACAAAAAAGCAGACATTAAAGGACTCAGTACTATTTATAGCTACCTTTTATCCATTGATAATAGTTTCATCAAATCAAACTAATAACACTCTATTTTATGTTCCTAGTCTTCTTCATTCTCTCAATTTTATGACAGTTTTTTATGTCAGATTCTATATTATCTGACACGACCATTTCTGCTATGTCATTTTAGTTTTTACTTTTTTATAATGCACTTTTCGGGATATTTGAATTATTCATGTTTCAATCTTAATGAGAAGTGTTTTCTATTGTATGCTGCCATTCATTTCACAACTTGTCCTATGTAAGATTTTTTATATAATTGTATTAATTTTGCCCATTGACGTGATTTTTGTAGCATCCAAAGATTATAGAGTATAAAGATGGGAAACGCCCTTGTATCTGTGGTACTAAAATCCGACTACGATTTTTGGCTAGTTTATTACTTGTGACACATAGATGACGCTGAAAACATTATTCAGTACAGAAAACTATTTTTGAATGGGCGCGAAATTCGAACCACATTTCTTATAAATTTTCATTAAATTAAATACTTTGTCGAGCTTTTAAAAAAATATCCTGATCGACAAAGCAAAAGCAGGGCTCCGCTTTTTGATCAGGATGATCTTTTCTTCTGCATATTGCTTTGAATCAAATGAAATACGCTTCTGGATTCTTTATAGTTTTATTTGAAATGATTGTGTAATATCAATTACAATACAATAATTATGAAATTGAGAACATTCCAAAAATTTGTTTACATATTAAAGAATTATTATAACAATTTCAAGAACTTATTCATATATACAGAATGTTTGGAACCATAATAGAAGAAAAATTTCGTTTAAAAGAAGACCTGAATGTCAGCCCAGCACGAGTTATTTATGAGTTATCATGATTTGCCTCAGCACTGGCGCTCAAAATTGAAATTATAGATGAAAGCATTTGCTGGTGTATTTCTCAAAAAACATATTTATTATGCTCCCTTGAAGCTTTGTTAGTGAGCAGTCGAATGGAAAAATATTGAATGAAAGATAAAGAAGAAAAGTTAGGGCAAGAGACATGAGAATGTGTGATTGGATTTGATTTATAGATCTCATGGCTCAAATGAACAATTACATTCAATAGCTTTATACTCTATCTACAGAATGGAAATTTCAACAAGATAGTGCTTCTTCTATAGAAAAAACATTCCACTTATGACGTACCTCATCCCATTCATTAAAAGTAATTTAACCAAATATGAAGCTTCACCACCAGTATTACGGAAATATATTCAATGGAATGTCATCATATACAATGCAATAATAGTGTTCCAAATATTGGGTGAAGAAATAAGTGCTGAAATTGTTGAACTCACGTTAGTTGAAAAATTTTTAGTAAAGTTCAATTCCTCTGCGAGTTCATGAGTTACTTGGCTAAGGCATCTGATTGCCAGAAAGATGTGAATCAGAGAACGACTAATTGAAAATGAGTCAATATTTAACTGATAGGCCTTTCTCACTGAAGAAAAGGAAAATGTTAGAAGTTCCAAATGGATGTCAAATGAATCTATTCCACTTTGTATGAATATTTTCATCAAAATGTTCAACTTCAATTACCTGATAATCTGAAAAATACATAAAATATTACCTAACTGCTTATTCGTCACTTTATTTGCCAAATGACAATAAACACAGCCTTCAACAGTTGAGTTATGGCCTTTGCCATAATAACATAACTTTTCGAAACTTACACATTCTCTTAAAAAAAAAGATTTAAGAACTTATTACAGGCAAATGAATTGTCAAGTATTTAATTGATGTGAGATAATTAATGAGTACAAAATAAACCCTGACCTGAAGAGAGCAGTTTTTTCATACCTGGTGAGGAAATTTATCGAAATTGTTCCCTGTAGACAGTTCCTTACAAAAACAAGCTTTTGACGGAACAACATCAAATCTTTATAAGGTGAATCATTAGATTTATGAGCAAGATTTACTATATGTTTCTAAAAAGCTTTTGAATAACATTGGAAAACCTAAAATTATTACTAGAAAGTTATTTCAATGAGTTGTCATATGAGTGGCTCAGAGGAAAAGTGGTATAACTCCAATATATGAAATGTTGGGAATATAGGGTCGGTTTCACAAAACTTTGATTGTGCGATTAAAAAACCTAAATCACGGTGGCTTCAATTAATTTGATGGTACAGACAAAGTTTTGTGAAACCAACCTTAAGGTTTCATGTTACAATTAATTGAAAAACGCATTGATAGGTAAGATTGTTGCATACTTGTTCAAAACGATGATTTAACTTATACCACTTATTAGAATAATGATATGCAACCCAAATATCGGTATAAACTCAAAAATTCGGAATTTGTGACTATACCACTTTTCCTCTGACCCGTTCATATAGCAAACAAATTGTGAAGTTCAAGCTCAAAATCAATTTTGCACTTTATTCTCCAAACAAAATTCTTGAATTCATTCAAGTCTCAAGTCAGTTGCTATTGTGCTTTTGGATTCATAAATGAATGTAAGGTGAAGAAAAGTAACAACAATTCATTCGTGATAAATATTTTTCAATTTTTGATTTTTTGTTGCTACTTTCTTCTTTTTACCTTGATTTATGAACCGAACACCCCAATGGCACCTGATAGTCATGAATAAATATAAAAATTTATCCGAAGATTCAGGGGAACAAAGTGCAAATTCAATTTTATACTTCAACTTCACAATGTCCATCAATTCTTTCGTTATTTGTTTACTACATAACAACTCATCGAAGTACTCATTATGGATAATTTCAAGCTTTTCAACATAATTGAAAAGTTCCTGAGAAGCATAGAGTAAACCTTTTTCAGCATCAATTAATTCCCCCTGTTTAAAGTAAGTGAAAATTTGATGTTGTCCTGTCAGAAGCTTACTTTTGTCGAGAAGGATATCACTGCAGGTCTCACAGGAATGGAGTTTGAGAAATTTCCTCGCCATATATCCGCTGACATAGAAAACTGCATTTCTTTCTTCAAGGTTAATTTGCACATCATCAATATCTTTCAACTCTAAAATACTTGACTCTTCTTGGTTGTATTTGCTTGTAATAGAACTTAATTCTTTCAATTTTTTCAAAGAGAATGTGAAGTCCTCTTCACAATTTGAATTAGAACATAACTTTGATATTGAAGTTATGTAATTATGTCGAAGGCCATTTTCAAATTGTCTGGGGCTTGGGTTTCGACAGCATCCGTGTTGTTGCCTCACTGTGGCAAAAAAATTTTCAAGTGGATCTTGATTTAAATGACGAGTAAGCAGTTTGGAAATTTTATATTCATTCCTCAGATCATCAGCTAACTGGAGAATGCTGTTGATCGTAATGATGAAGCCATTTATGCAGGGGGGTACAGATCTCTTAGACAAAAATTTGCAACTTCTAAATTTATCCCTCATTTCAATTAGGAAGTTTCTGTTAGGTGAATCCTCACTCAAAGCATATCTCATTTTTAATTGGTCATTTTCCAATTTACTACTATTCAGGCAGTCAAATGTTTTATCCAAGTCACTAATGAACTCTGCAGTGAATTTGGACTCTGCTGAAACTTCCCCAAATTGCATCAGAACAACCATTGCAACACTGACTGATTCACTCAGAATTTGAGCTGCATATTTAACTCTCATTGCATTGAATGTGGTGACATTCAAGTGTTCATTAGTTATTCTTGGTAGCAATCTAACTCGAAGAGGATTTTTAGATGTGCAAACATTTTGGATATATTTCCATGATACTGGTTGTCCTAAATATTGTAGATCGTACTTGGCCAAATTATTTCTTATGCTTTTTAGGAGATGAGGTGTATCATAGATAAAATGTATCTTTTCACCATTTCTGAAGAAAAAGCACTGTTCTGTTGAAATTCCCAACTTCTTTGCTACGCTTTGATTGACTGGACTCTGGTCACAAATAATGGCTTTAACTTTGAGTCCAGACTTTTGAGCTGCATCGATGGAGTCTAAGACAATGGAATATAAGTATTCATTTGTTGCTGTTTGACCTAGGAACCAATATCCCATTACATATTTCCAATTATTTGATATCCCTCTTGCCATACATACCAGAGCTGTAGTTGCTTTGTCATTTCTTCTAGACGTACCTGTGTCAACAACTCCAATCACTTTTCCATTTGACTGGTCAAAGTGCAATTCTTCACTTAGAGCAATTTCATCAAACATGAGACAACAAACTTCTTTCTTAGGCTCAGTGTTTTTCAAGAAATACAACTTCAAAGATTCTATTATTGCAGGGCTAATTCCAGGAGATAATTTCAATTTTGACTGCCAGTTTCTCAATGTCCTGGGGGTTGGCAAATTGAGGCATTTTGATATTGCCTTGTACCCCTTCGGAGAGGCATAATACCATAAGAGGCACATCTCCCGCATATTGTCATCATACCTGCGATTAAATTTCTTCACATAGGATGCTCTTAGTTCATTTGCGAATAGAGTATGTGCCTCTTTAGAAAGGTAAATTTTAGACTCATTGATAAGTCTCATAACACTCGATTTGTTGCTGGATATAGGACCCCCTTTACACGAACAATTATGCATTTTGCTTCTATACAGCTTACATCTCAAAGAGTTTAGACTATTTTTCAATTTTCTTATTTTTTTGTGATGGATAGACGACCCCGTTAAGAACTTCTTTGGAGATTTATATTTTCCTTCTGCTTCAACGATCCATGATTTATCTGAAAAAGGAGTAATTTATAGTAATTCAATGTCTATAATGAAAATTATACAGTAGAACACCATTTATCTGAGTCGTATCGATAGCACAGGACAGTTCAATGTCACACGGTCAAACTTTGCTAGATTGGCGAGACGTCCGTGCTTGTTAGTCCTTAAGGAACATATCTACATACTCCTGCTTTTATTTACATATATGTATTTACTTATTTATTTAAATACTTTTTGCGTAAATTAGTTAGACTTACCAATATCTTCAAAAATGATTTCATTTTCCTTTGGTCTTCTAGGAGCTTCTTCAGCTGTTGCAATTTCTGCAAAAAGAGAAGCTTATAAATATAGATTCAGTGTGAGAGAGTGTGTTACTTATAACATTAAATATATAAATTTATTTGGTCAGACTTACCAATGTCTTCGAAAATCATTTCATTTTCCTTTTGACTCAATGGAGCTTCTTCAGCTGTTGGAATTTCTGCAAAAAGAAAAGCTTATTTACAAGTGTGAGAGTGTGTTATTCATAACATTAAATATTTACATTTATTTGGTTAGACTTACCAATACTTTCATTTTTCTTTTGAGTTCCAGGAGCGTTCGAAAGTGGTCCCTTTAGAAAAGGAATGCTTCCTGAGTACAGCAATTTACGTGGATAAATAGTTTTATATTGCTCTGGAGAAAAATGCTCACTGCACACAGTGTAGTTTTTATCCAGAACAATATCTTTTCGGCCCGAAAATTCTATCCATTTAACAGCACTGAAAATGAAAAGCAATGAATAACGTCATGATACAAGTTTCAAAACTTACGTTTCCATTCTTTTCGGTAACGAAAAGAATACATTTTCAGGGTTATTCTTTTTATTGTTCCTGCAATTGAACACCATACAATACGCACCGAAAGGCATTTTAAAGGTCAGTCAGTTTTTAACAAAAAACACAAAGAATATATAACAGGAAAAACACAAGTAAACAACACAAACAAAACACAAGTAAACAACACGAACAAAACACAACACAACTTAATTTTCAACTTACTAAACAGAAATGTGAGCTTTCAGTGGAAAATATGGGTTTACGCGAAAATACAATTGTAATTCAGCAAAATAATTCATTCAAGTGTTTCTTTCAAAATTGACAACAGCCTACTAATAATTTCTTCATTGATTCTAATTCTTGTTCACCAGGTTCTATGGAATAATATATTTGGAGATTTCTCATTTCATCCAGCGTGCAATCTTTGATAATTTCACAAGGTCTTTATATTTTTATTTGAAATAATAGTATAAAATAAACTGCAATACAATAATTATGAAATTGAGAACATTTCAAAAATTTGTTACCATATTAGGGAATTATTATAACAATTTCAAGAACTTATTCATATATTAATTACAGAATGTTTGAATAATAATAAAAGAAACTTGTGAGAGGTGTACAAGACCTGTATATCAGCCCCTCACAAGTTCTTTATGCATTATCCAGAACAATATCTTTTCGTCCCAAAGACTTCTTCTTCTATCCTTTACAATGTGCTGTGGCAAACACCAATTACACATGGAGCAATCTGGTTAAATCTATTTCATTCTTCTTCTGGTATGTTAGGTTGGTTTTTGTTCGGTATTCAAATTATAGACATTCGGAGGGTTCACCAACACTGCGATATTAGGTAAGGTAACATCAACACCACAAACATACATCAGCCCAAAGAACAAATGTACTGAAATAGATGGTAAGTCCAGTGTTACAGCTGCATCCCAGAGCTGAGCAAGAAATTGTACATCAACCTATAAAAAAAAGGTTATTAGAGAAAACTACGTCATAAATATTAATTGGGAGATTTTTCACAGCCCCACACATTATCAAATCTGAGTACATCTTCATAGAGTTATCTTTATTATTTTGACATGCGAAGAATAGATGTGTAAAATAACCTTCGTCTCCACAGGAGCATAAATGGGAATCCATAGCATGAATTTTAAATAAATGGCTAGGGGATGAACAATGATTAAACCTCAGCCTGTTGATGGTCGTGATATTCTCGAAAACTCTATCCATTTCAGCACTGAAAATAAAAAGCAATGAATTGGACAGTTACATGATATGAGTTTCGAAACTTACATTTTCACTCTCTTTGGTAATGAAAAGAATGCACATTCAGGATTATTGTTTCTATTATTTCTGCAATTAATCACCATGCATTTTAAATGTAAGCCAGTTTTCAAGACAAAATATATAACAGAAAACCACACAAGTATACAACACAAACGAAATACAATAAAACTTAACCTTTAACTTACGAAACTGAGACGTGCAATCATTTTTACAAAAGTTTCACGAGTTCTTTGCCAAATGGACCCTATTTAAATATTTTAACCATAGACCGATTACTTTTGAAACAACAGATGTCGCTGACATCACTGTAGTCGCTTCGTTTCCCATCTTTATACTCTATAATCTTTGGTAGCATCCTGATGAAGGTCCCAAACTAAGGACCGAAATATAGATGTTAAAAGACCAAATGTTGTATTGAATAAATTGAAGCCCTATGCCGAGTACCCAAACAAGAATTTTGAAAAAAAAAATAAATATATAAATATATATAGGATGTATGTAGGAATTATCGTCCCAAAAACTAATGAAGAACACAGATATCAGTCATAAGGAACAGTTATTCTAAACTTTATTCACCAGCAACGTTTCGAGAAACAATTCTTCTTCTGTTGGACAGACGTGTCAATATTTCGGGTCCAGATTGAGACAACATCAGTTAGACTGCGAGAAGAAATCTGAGGCAACTGCCCTTTCTCAACATGTTAAGAATGAGGGACATCTTTTCGATTTCGACAATGCGAAGATTCTGATGAAGGAGACCAATTGGTTTAAGCGTTGTTTCAAGGAGATGCTATTGATAAGAAAACACCCCAATTCTGTTAATTCGAGGTCTGATATTGGTTCGCTCAGTGTTGTCTGTTCTAATTTGATAAACGAGATGAAATGAATAATGTTTTTCTGGAGTGCACACATTGCGACCGCGTATGGGAGAGGTTCATTGTTCTTTCATTCACAGTTGTGAACCCATATCTACCTATACGTCAAGTTGATTTGATAACTCGAGATGAACCTTCGTATTTTATATTTACTACCATTATTTAACGAGTTTGAATCATTCAGATGATTTTTAGATCATTATTCATAAGGTGAGTTGGTGAATTTTCTGTTTATCCTTTTTCTTTCTGACATTTTCCTTGTCATTGACGTGTTTCTGTGTTTTCACTGTTCTTTCGTGATTTGTAATTTTTCATTGCTTTTTACGCTGCTGGTTGTTGTAATTGCTTTATTTTTCCTTGTATTTTTGACCCATTTATTGTTCATATCATTTTTTGTCATTTTAGCCTGAAGAAGAGAAGAATTGTTTCTCGAAACGTTGCTGGTGAATAAAGTTTAGAATAACTGTTCCTTATGACTGATATCTGTGTTCTTCAATATATATAGGTGTGTACTCTGCAGATCGAAATAATTTTAAAAAACTTATATGTTGTTATCCGATTCTCAATTGTTTTCAAACTATAGCGTTATTAGAATATTTCAAATAAATAAATTTTTTTTTTAGTTTATCGCTTCTCATCACAAATGATGTAGGTGCTGACTACCTACCTACCTGTTTGACTACCTACATATGTCGATCCGAGTCGGCCATTTTTGTTGTTCTGACATGTCTTACTGTCAGTTTGTTTGATGCAGTTATTTTCAAGTTTTTTTTGCGATTATTTGATTAAAGCCTTATAAAATGCCACACATCTTTTCAAATTTAGAATATGCAAATATGGTTTTTGTTTATGAATTTTGTAATGGGAATGCTGTTGAAGAATACCGTCGACGATTTCCACATCGAAGAATTCCGAGTAGAAGGGTATTTAAGAGAGTTTTCAACAAACTTTGCGAGAGCGGTACTCTGTCTAGTGCCAACATAGCTATATTCAGAATCTCATATTTCGTAAGTTACATTTTCTATTGTACCTACTCAAATTATATCATTAATTATTGTAGCATCTCCTGAAGAAGGGATAAATAAATCCTGAAAGCTTGAGAAAGTAAAGGAAAAAAGAGTACACTTATTGAATTAGACTGCTATCCCAAATAAGTTTCTCTCTCTCTCTCTCTCTATATATATATTTATATATATATATATATATATTTAATTTAATTACTACACCAATCTACAGCCTTAGCCTATTAACAGATTGGGAAAAAACAGAATTTCAAGTAACAACCTGTTAAAAAGTAAAAAAAAAATGAACTATTATTACACATAATTCTAAATGGAAATCAGCTTATAACTAAATTATGAGCCTAACACAGCGCTTCTTACATCTGATGGAGTGCAGCTAAAAATGTCTAAAACATGATTAAAATTTCAAAAATCCTGACACATTCTGAATAGTGGCGAAAACCGAAGCACGTTAGTACGTGGAAATGGTAGATAAAACGTATTTATATTTCGAACCGGCAATCTCGGGACGTGTACATTCACTGACGCGAGTAAGTAAGGGCAATCAATTTGTGAACAAAGAATATTACGAAGGAAGAGAATTCCTAAGTAAATCCGGCGTTCCTCTAAGGAGTTCACATGAAATCTATCCAATAGATACTTTTGTGATATGCCACGAATCGGATAGACGCCATCAATTCTAAAACTAACGCATTTCAGGAATCGCCTTTGTATTTTCTCTAATTTATCAATATGAACCCTATAACCAGGATTCCACACAACACACCCATATTCTAGCTTTGACCTCACGAGCGTCGTAAACAGAAGAAAAAGATATCGAGTCTCAAAAAGATATATATATATATATATATATATATATATATATATATATATATATATATTCTTTTGAATAAGAGAGCTAAAATAATACAACTCGCCACTTCTTGGCTTGTTGTGCAATAAACGAGTGTTAGAATGACCCTTTTGTACGAGTATCATACATTATTTTCTCTAATTCGCTGAAGTTTAATCGAAATTAATGAAATATTGCCCTGAATATCATTTAGTGATTTTTGCATTGAAAAATATTGATTGGTAGAACTGTTTTCTGTGTTAAATAAATCCGTGATAGGAAGCCAACATGTCATCAATAAATAATATTACTGAAAACAATGGTTGAATGACACATTCTAACATTGTTCTATTCTACGAGATGTAACAGAATGAACGGATTCGACACATGATTAGAGAAAATAATTGGTGATGACATGTCAACTATTCCGAAGATTGCGGAACTCGAAAAAGTCTGATAACTGCTCAGTTTTCCGGCCATATTTTTTGATTGCATGAAGGAATTATTGTTGTATGCACCATTGTGAAGAGCTGATGAAACAAGTTTTTCCCTACATTTGTTTACCAGGTTCATGATACTTTTTTCGAGTATTTCTCGATTCTTTCATCAAAATTTGATGACAAAAACAATTGTAGCCATCTATAACCCTTCATTTCTCGGATTGTCCAAATTTTTAGTTAATACTATTTCACAAGAAATGATGACCATCTCCTCAGCTTCCACAAAAATATCCAATGAATATTTAGTCTCAAATATTTCTCACGAAATTAATTATTTTCGATAATGAAGCAGATAATTTCAAAAAAGTCCAAAAATCGCCATAACTTCGTAACTATAGATTTTCGGACCATGCTTTACGCAATTCGCTGCAAATGACGTCTAATATATCCCATTTGGGAGATCACGTTGAATAACCAGATAACCTGTAAATTCATGAAAGTGTCTGAGAAAATTCTATTGAAAAATATCATACCACACTATGGTTTATATTGTAAAAAAAAGTGACTTAAAAATTTGAATAGCACTGGTAAAAATCACGGAAAAACAGTCCTGAAGATGTTCTTCTTTCGGGAGCGTAATCATAATTCTGCCGAAGGTATAGCGAATTTTAATGATTAGCCAAATTCCAAAATCACCCTGTAGTATGGCGAAGATAGACAACGTAGCGACTTGGGGTATTCAGCAATATATGTTTCTCAAAAAGAAGGGAACCTGTCATTATTACTTTCTTTCTAGTTCTGTTAATTAAGGAGATGTAGTACTAAATCATCGCTGTCGGACCACTCTGTACATATATCATTTTTCAGAATAACTTCTAGATATTGATCTATCCATTGAAATTGACCTTATCAGAAACTTATGAATCTGGCAATTAATTTCAGGCCCAACTTGCTTACTCGCCATATGCCATTTATCTTGTACCCTGTCTCTCATTATGGGACAGCAGTGCTGTATACAATTCGAGCTTATTATGACGAATGACGAATATCTTACATTGTGAGAAGCGCCGTCCGTGGAAACAACAATGGAAATGCATTGCGATTCCATAACAACTAATTTATTTTGGGTAAGTCCCTGGCACCATATTCGAAAGTCAGGATAGTTGCTCAGACGACCGAATTTCGAAAAGTTAGGCAACGGGGTTCATTTTCTCGCCGACATCCAGATCAGCAGATTGGATTCCGGAACTATTGTATTCGACGACCTCCGAAATATACGGCCATAGGGCGGGTCGCTAGCAATGGAATAAAATTCGACTGTCTCAGATTAGATTTTCACGGAAAGTCGATTGAGTTTCTGAGATTCATTGAGAGGGAGGATGCTTCCAAACTGAATTGTCGATCTCTGAATCATACTAAACCTATTGGGCATTAAAAGTGACCTATTTCTCCTACATATATAATGAGGAAAGCTATTTTCTGTGAAGAGAATCGATCACGAAGAAAATTACATAAAACTGCTTGTGAAAGTGTACTGATGCTAGAAGTACCTATGTCATCAAGAATTGCCCTACCTAAAGAATTCAAGCCACTGTGTCAAAAATTGACTAACAAGGTAAAGCCAGAATAAGGAAAAATATATTAAGAAATGGAAATACGAAAAATTTGTTTCCAATACGGAGGCCGCAACGAGAACATTTCTGAAACATAGATAAATTTAAAATAGTATTCATCGAAATGAATCGAAATAATGAAAACGCAGATGTTCGATCCTTAACTGCTTTGACGAAAAAATCTAATGAAAGAATTAAAATATCATTCGACGAAAAAGACAGAGTCTTATTTATTCTGAGAAGCTTTCTCTAATTAAATGTAACATTTCACATTAAATACACTGGTTTTGGACGGCCGGCATGAATTCGGCCGATGCTAGGTGCAGGCACACTCACCGGATTTTTGGCGGTCAAACAATCAGTTGCTTCAGTGTCGTGAGACGAGATTATATAAAAATAATGAATCCTGAACGAGTTTTTTCGATGTGGTTATTGTATCGCCCTATCAAGAGCCGTAGGATTAAACGCAAGAATGGGTTCATTCCATCAATCAGAGCAGAGAAAACACGGGAACATTTTACATACTTTTTGAAGAACTACACCATTTCCAATTGTAATTCAGAAATCGTCAATTGACATTCCGAAAACATCACTGGTATTTCAGATTAGTCAATTGTATTTCAGAATGTGTCATATGAAATTCAGATTATTTAATTGAACTTCAGAAAACATCAAATGTATTTCAGATTAGTCATTTGAATTTCCGAAATAATCAATTGTATTTCAGAACACCTCAAATGTAATTCAGATAACACACTCAATTGAATTTGAGATATGGACAATTATATTTCAGAAATGGCAATTTGAATTTCATATCATTTGCATATTGATACCAGATTGCATTTCAGAAAATATCAATTGTGATTCAGAAATAAAACAATGATAATAAAAGAACTTTAATTTTCACGTAAAACTTTATAACAAAACTGAAAAAATTTGAAGCCATACATGCATAACTGCCATCGCAATTGCATCTTAGCTCGATCAATTATATTTTCCAGGTATGTTAGTCTTTTCTCAATAACCCCGGTGGCATCATGTTTCGAGTTCTGAGGTTTGTTTTTACGTAAGTTCTTATTATCGACCATAAAATTTCAATTGAATTGAGCATGGGAGAATAAGGGCTCTTCCGCATCCTGTTTGCGTGATTACGGTCTCCAATCTCGAATGGCATGCAGCATCATCAGAGACGATCACTCAATCTGATAACTGGTTCCTCATATCTTGCCACTGTTGCAACAAACTCTCAACCCATTCATTTGCTGAAAGCGCTGTGAATGAACCTCGTAGTCTCTCCATGGCTAATACACCATCTGCAGACACTGTAGTCAATTGCATCTCCAATTAAATATGTACTCAATTTGACTAATTTTCATTAGGTGTTATGTGCCTCCTGAAGCTACGGCGTTAGGTGAGGAATCGATTGAGAAGGTTAAGCATATTTCTACTAGAATCCAGTGTTGAAGAAAAGAAAGAGCCAGCATCAAGAGATTTCACCACAACTTTAATATTGTAATAAACTATTATGGTATAATACCTTGAAAGTGGTCATGAAATTGTCTTGTACAATATGTGTTGCGCCAAACGATGTCGTCTGGAAGCTGTTATATTTTTTAATGTTGGCCAAGAAGTGTTTAGAATCATTTCCTGTCCCAGAAACTGAAGAGCGTTCGGGATCTGGTGGTGGGACCAATTGTTGCAATTGGCAATTAGATAAGCTAGCTGACGCGGCGAACTTTGTGTCGCCTTATTGATAAATAAACTTGTCCTAGCCATCGTTTTTTTTTTAAGAAAAAAAAATGAGGTGAAATACCAAAAAGTAAAAAAGTACAAAATATGAAAAAAAATTAATTGCATTGAAATAGGTATGTAAAGGGTGATTGTTTATATTTTACTCAATAGCTATCTCAGTTAATATTGGTCGTACAAAAACGTTTGAACGGACAAATTTGAAGTATTTTTATGGGCATTCAGAATTCAGTACTAAGAAATTCATAAAGGCATCGAAAACCTGAAAGTTTATTGTGAATTATTATTTTTTAAATAGTACAGCCTGTATTTCATTTTTTTAATTGCTAGAGCTCTTTCTTCTGATTTCAAATAAATATACTTTATTGAGGTTAGTTTCGGCGGTTTTTGAAAAATATAGATAGTTTCTTGTAAATCCAAGGCAGCAATGGAATGCCACACGATAACGATGCGATTTCTCTATATCAAAGGAACTGTGGATAAAAAAAACAACTGATATTTATTTTATTTATATATTAACTAAGAGTTGAATTAAGTGTTCAAATGACCCTCATATACGTCTACACACAGTCGATATATTTCAATTTATTTTTAAGGGTTTTCCTTACCATTTATGGAATATATTGAAATTTTCATTTATTTCTTCCTCTATTCTGAAATTAATCTCTTTAATATTTTGCGGAGGGGCCATATACACTTTAAATTTCAAATATCCCCATAAGAAAGTGTCCAAGGAGGTTAAGTAGAGGGTATCAGGAGGCCATAGAATAAAACTTCGATTTCAAGAAATCACAGCATTCTCGAGGGGCGTTACATAGCTGTCTTAGATTAAGACGAAAATACATATATTTTTCAAACACTGCCGAGATTAACCTCAATAAAGTATATTTGGAATCAAAAGAAAGAGCTCTACCGATTAGAAAAATGTATGATAATACATTGTACCATTTAAAAAACAATAGTTCAAAACAAATTTTCAGGTTTTCGATGACTACTGAATTATGAATTCAAACGTTTTTGTACGACCAATAATAACTGAGATTGATATTGAGTAAGATATAAACAATCACCTACATTATTATTCATACATCAAAAGAATTCTTTTTTTTTTCGGGGTGAAGAGGTAACTTTTTCTATATTTTACAATTTCTAAGTTTTTTTTTCCGAGAATGCGAGATTAAATAGGGCAGATTGCTGATTGTCCATTGTGAATCGGCACGTATAGGCAACTCAAAATATACAGTAATTGTTTAAATTGCCGATAATAGTAGAATTGAGATTTGTTCGACACATTTCATCATAAAATTTTCCGTAGTGTTCGGATGAAAGATAGGTATAATAACACATGGACTCAGATGCGTTAATATTATTGGAAAATGTAATTTACCGAATTAATATCAAATATAAAACTTTCCCAAAAACGCAAATAACCATAGCGACAGCTACTGACGTTATTCGCAAGAAAGAAAATTATTTCCTATTTTTTTTTCATTTCATCCATTTTTTCAGGTTTCAATGGTTTTTCATGTTAACCCCGTCTTAGAGGAATCTAACAAAAAATCTTTCATAACAGACAGTTCATCCAATCTTGTGTTATAAATGGTGTAACTAACTTTTATATATAAAGATATAGGGCCCTTCTTTAGCCCTAGATAAATTCATTCGCTCGAAGCCAATGTAATGATGTATAATGACTGAAAAAATAGTTATTCTTCTAAAACTCATGACTAATAGCGAAAACATATGAAAACCTCAGATTTTTCAACGAAGATAACCCCTTGCAATCAAATATCTACGAGGATGGAACTTTTGTTCCAGCTCCAATGAATTACCTCTAAAGCAAATTATAGTGCAGAAACTTGTTCGGGGAAGTCCGTAATGGTTCGAAATGCAACGTTGAGCCATTAAAAGTTTCTACCTTTGATTATTCAATTGTCCAAGTGAAAGAGGACCTTGAAACCGTTCCAACAACCTGGAATTAATTAATTGTAATCTAAGAGGGATATAATTGACTGAATATCAAATATTGGCAGAAAATTTTCGCGCTATTTTCAATAGTAACAATATTCGAATGAACGTCTTCTTGATCGTTGTTTTGTATCCATCAGATAGTCGCACTTAAAATGGCAATTAACGGTTCATTAGTCAAGAGAAACATAAGGAGTAAAAAGACAATTGGAATGAACCGATAAAGTTAACCTGAGCGATGTAGAGCGAAAATGAAACTCCTAAGTCAGTAAATTTATAGGATCTCCTATCGGGAGTGACAAACTGCCGTTTTCGTCCATTCTTCATGAAAACAATTGTATTTTCTTGATTAATTAACAGACAGTTTTCGTAATTACCATAGTGTAAAAGCTTCATAATCAAGCTACGTGAACTAGAGTGAAGTTTTCTTTAGTTTTTTTCTTCTTTTTAGTTTCTGCCAGTGTTTAATATTCCGGGAGTCCAACGGTGCACCAGCTATTGAAATAAATAAGACCAGAAAAAGTTAATTTTTTCTAATAGATATTTTTGTCGATTTGATATTTTCATTCTGAATTAAAATTCTTTCACATATATTATAGTTTTCCTATACTGAAGCCATGATAAAGTTTGTTTGTTAGTAATGTTAGGGTTCTCAGCGAATGACATATAGAACAACATAACATACCTATTTATTAGTTGCTTTTTGATGATGATAATAATAATATTCATTGATTCTCCATAATTGTCGCAATATCATCATAATAAGAAAATGATTGAAAATAAGAAAAAAAAGTCGCATCATCATCACCAAAATTCATTTCATTGTTGAAAATTTTTACAGTAAGTATAAAATTCCTCAGGCGAGAATATTATCATGAACGAATTAATTTTTGTTGCGAATATTTTCATCGAGATAGTAGATTTCATTTCTTCAGGTAATGAGTTGAATAATGTGAAACCAGGATTAGGACACAGTTGAACACTACACTTTGGAAGGCAGTAAGAAATACTTGCCTAATATCATTATTTTGTTTGAATTTTATGAGATAGACAGTATCAGTATGTTTTGATACAAATATCAGATTCTTGGAAACAAATACGGGGTAGGAGGGCCAATCAACATCGCGTTCGCAAATCCGCTACCTTCTCCCGCCATTAACCGGGGTATAAGTACTACCACCGGATGGAACCGGGCATCACTCTCATAAATTCAGCGGTCAAGTTACAATCTCAGACTAAGAATCCTCTAAAGATGCCTGCCGCAGATGTAGGCGAAACGTTACGTGACATAATTCCTAATAGACCACAGGCCAATGAGCCCGGAAGACTCTGTCAATGTCAGTATATCCGGTCGTGGAAGCCATCAACTATTTCTAAGGATAATCATGAGAATATTTAATCACAAATGCTGCTATTATCCAGAATCATTCTGAATCAAAAAATTATATATACTCACTGGATTCTTTATTTCAAAGCCCAGAATAATATAACACTTAAGGAATTATAAGAGTGCATTTGGAAACCATTTGAATTTGACAAAAAGGAAGACATAGCATTTTCATAAGGTTGGGAGGGGGAACTCCAATTTGTTCCAACTTGTGAAGATTAGGAAGTGGCCAGATGTGGATTCACCTAAATGAAAATAACAAACTGTCTATGACTTGAATTGTGCGGTATACATATAGGTATATAGGTAGATGTTTTTTTGATTGACATTGACCATACTTTCGAGAATATAACCCCAAAAATTTGTTCAATTCTTGGAGACTTGTGAAAGAGTTTTTTCCTATTTTTTGTTGCTTATGGTTATCGTTGTTCAGATTCGATATTTCAGGTGAATACTTTAATCAACAAGTAAGCAAAGTTTGTCTTTTCATATTCGTCAAAAATAGCCTACCATCGTAAGATAAATTTCTCATCGAATTAATTTGAAAATTTGCAATATCCTAATTTTCACAAGAAGCTACGAATTCTCTTACCTGATTTTCGGCCATTTTGTTCACATACAATAATTAATTTTCTGGAAGAAACGACCAAATCACTCAAAGTTACGAGCTGAACAAACACGTACGTCACTAACACGAACACAGACTAATAATAATAAATAAGGGTGCGAATCTCAAAAGTAACGAATATCAAAAAAACTGAAGGGGCATCCTCAAACGAAAGCAATCGAGGTATCTTGACCGGATCCTTCAAATTGCCGTACCGGCGATGTTTTGAATCTACAATAAGCTACATCTCAGCTTTTTTTCTCAGCTAAAAGTATCTGGAAATATTCGATAATTCATAAGTATATTCATTTTCAGCATTCACGTCTATGAACACGGAAAATATTCGTTTTCAGCAACATTGATCTGTTGTAATTTGTGATATTGAACGAAAATGGATTGTCGATTGTGAAAAAAACATTCAATAAGAGGCGAATATAATATTTATTATCATCTGAATGAAATTCCAACAGGAATCATTCAAGTTAGAATTGTTTCGACTCGTTAGTATTCACAGTTCATCGATACATCTCATCCTAGTTCGGCTCGCTCTACTTGAAAGCTTGAATGTCGTCGATTGGAATAGACCGGCCGGCAACACACGATCGTCGAGCTCTTGCCTCCGCATAGTAAGACAAATTCTCATTCACGGTCTGATTTGAGTAGACTAGTAGACGATCGGCATGGAGATTGCAAGAACGTATTTTCAAGAAGTTGATATCACATTACTACCCGATATTTTCGATTTTCATGAAATAGTTGAGGGGTATATAATTTATACAATTTTATTTACATGGCAATACAATTATAATCATTATAACTCGATTCTGGTGAATTGACAAAACTTATATTAATTTTGGCTGGACATAAAATATTTAGGGTATTGTCGACCCTGTACTGTTGTGAATAAAACAGTGTAATGACATTGTGTTATTCACTGATTAATGAATCAGTTCACTGTGAATCACTGTAGATAACAATATTTTTAATCACAAATCCACCATTTCGACATGAATTATAGTTATTGAAATTCTTGACTTTTCAAGTTCAACAGATAAGGAATCTCTCTCAGGCAAGTCAACAATAGCTGAGATGGGGTTCTACAGCTTCGTGTCGTCATTCCGCAAGTTTCACTTGATGAAAACTCTCAAACCAACTTGATATGTCTGTAAGAATTTCCTTACTCCATTCGGGTCGGGAGATGAAATTCGAAGTAAATGGCAGTAATGTAAATAGCACGTCATTGTCATTCAACTGAATTATCTTGGAATGCTGGGTTCCTTTCTGTTAGCCGCACGGGTTAGCGGTTACTAGTGTGCAATTGCACAATTTCAGACCCGCCGTTTTCTGGACGAAACCGAATTTAGCATCGTTTTCATGATATCTTTTTCGACTTCTTTTAACATTTGTTCGAATATAAGGCTCGCATGATTGAAATATGAAATCATGTCCGAATTGAATAAAAAATATTAGGGTAAATAATATATAAAATGAATAATTATTTTTCACGTATGTGCTTATTCACTAACCTAACAAACCTTATCAAAATTGAAAGAATTTAAAAAAAAAACACTCTTGGATTTAGCAAGGGCATTACGAAAATATATATCCATGGAATAACTGCATACACGATCTGAAACAGGAAAGAAATAAGTGAATAAAACCTAATTCGAATATTGAATTATATGATAATGACATGATAGTAGAGGAGCCCATAAAGCAGGGATTTCGGGATTTACTCAGGCGCGGCAGATTAATATACAGGGGAATTTCTTGTATCCGGCTGAGTACTCCCACCAAATATGAGCGCTAGAATAAAGGATCAGATTAGTAAAAAAAAAATTGATCATCGGACATTCTCGAGCGCGTCAGATTAAGACAGGGTGGGGAGGGTTAATTACATGATGAAAAGTGTATATACCACTAATCTGACAATTTGAGAGTGACGAAAAGACAAGGGAGGGCTCCAAAGTTGTGAAAAAATCGTTGCCTGGACATTCTCGAGCATAGCTGATTTTTTTTTGTTTTGAAGTATATAATTCGAGAAATATGAAAAACATATAATCTGACGATTTTCTCAAGCCAAAGTAACAGAAATTCGTCGAAAATGTTCAAATGGTGTATCTGCATAATGTCATTTTGACAATTCTTGGAATATGTCGTAATTTTTGGTTCCGCCAAATATTCCAATTTTTTTCTTGTATTATAAGATGTTTGGTTCATTTCATTAGGGTCCTGGTGCAGGGTACCAAACGAAGAAATTAGACAGCGAATAGGTATAGAGGGATCTCTCACAACAGATATTGAGCAGAAACAAGTTATTTGGTACGGCCATGCTCTTTTCGCCATTTTTCACAATTACATTTACCATCTAACCACGAAATTATTATTGGCTTCTTGTTATTAATTTATAATTGTGAAAATAAAGACATTATTATTATTATTATTATATATATTAATGTCGAATACACCATAACAACGTTTTGATAAAAGTGATGTACATAATTATAAATGATGATCTGTTTAATCATACGTAATTTGCCTAAGCAAATACAGCCTGCTAGAACCCATGAAAATATCTCTTAGAAGAAATCTTCCACTTGGAAAGTGAGGTGGACGATACTAAATCAGATTAATTTTCTGGCAAAATCATCAGATATGATACAATTATATGGGACTTCGAAACGGGACGACGGTCCTATTGCAATAGACCTCGTGAATCGTTAGGAAAAAATGTCATACACTAATGGAACAAAATTATAAAGGATCGCAGAAATTAGGTTATATAGACCTAAATTGAGGATATCTAAGCTCCTTCGAAGTGAAGCCTCTGTTCTAAAGATAAGTCCACTTTCTGTCTATACTAGTGCTAAAGAGAGTCTTCAAAGAAACTTGGCAGGGCACACATCTATATTATCACAGACCGCCAAGCAACGCTGAAGTTCTGGAATCATACAGCATACGGACATGAAGGAGTCTCTGCTGACATGGGAATGCCCTAATACTAAAAAGCAACTGGCCAGAGGCAATGAAGTCACTCTACTGCAAACTTTACAAAGCTTTAGAGTTGGTTTTTGTTTCAGAGGCTGAGACAGAAAACCCTAAAATTTTTTTTTTAAGAATTGAAAGACTTCCCATGAAATATTTTCATAGATATCTAGTAGGTACCCATACCAGCGCATTGTGGTATTGAAGGAAGGAAATGAAAAGGCCTATGAACTCGAGAGCACCAAAGCTGATGTCTGGTAGATCTCAATTTTTCTGTGGGCTGGGAAAAGACCATTGTAATGAAGCAGTCCATGGCAAGCTGATATTGGAAGAACGCTTCAGAGGTATACTTCTAGACTTGATCAGGCAAAAAATTTGCATTATTGTCACAGACCTTCATAAAAAAACTCATAATGCTGCCAGGAGCTGAGATTCATGGAATGGTGGGTCACTGATTAGGCACTATTCTTACAAATAAGAAGAAATTTGCAGGCCATGTGAGTAAGAAAAACAAACGGCAAAACCCATGGTGTGCATGTGTCCAGATCTCACTGATCTGAAAACCATTTATATGGTGAAATCGATTCTTGATCCTCACTAAGGCTTCTCAGGATTTCGCTGGATTTATCGACAGGATGCACGACCGTCTTGGGATTTGAATGAACAAGTTGGGTAAAGAACAAAGAATCTCCATGTTCGCAGTTGGCGGAAGGCTAAACGAAGCTATAAAGATCCCCGTTGAGAATAAAAATAATAATAATAAAGTCCTGTCTATAATTTCTCAAACTTTTGGAGAAAAACAAAATTCCAATCTGTTTTCAGCCAAAATCCACCAAAAAGGGCTTTATCAGTGACATAAAATCAAACATAAGGATAAGTAGATCGTCAATTGTCAGGGACTATAATGTCCAATTTCATTTGGGAAAAAAATAATCAGGAAGAAATGTCCATTCCGCACAAGATATCCTTCAATTTCAGTAAAAGATCACTAAAAGACTGAACGAAGTTTTTGTAAGGAGAATTGCAAGGTTTTAGTTACCTTGATACCATACTACGAACGGTCTCGCCAATAGACCTTCGATACAAGAATTTTTTCGAAAAATAATCATGACGGTTGAAAGCCCCAGTGAAACTCATAAACTTATTTTCGATATAATGACGTGAAACAATTCTGCAAATCCAATGTACAAATCCAATGACTATCCTCGTTCGAAAGGAAGATGGGGAAATTCTAATAAAATTTTAACCTAAATTACTTACTGCTTAGGGAAAGTTCAGAACTAATTCTGATGAGTTTATTCAATTGCTCCACAAGAAATTATTTCAAGGTTCTCATACTATGTTTTCAGTAAACTCCGTCTCTGTCTCTTTGAAGTTCCCAGACAGCACATAAAACACTCGAAAAGTTCGAGAAATGCGTCCGTTCACGGTATATGAAAAGATGATATTTTGATATCCTGTAGCTTAAGCATGCACTTTGTGCTTACTCTCCTGAATTTCAAAGCGGCGAAACTTTGGTTATCGTATTGCATAATTGAAACACTTTTTGTCGAAATCCACTCGAGAGAAATTATCCACCTCCCTCTACATAGCAATTTCGGGAAAATATTTTCTGACGACTATTTATGTACGAGGTTTCGAGAGATCCTCTTGATTTTAAGATGAAATGTTCTTCTTTTGTATTGAGGAATTATACGTAGTAAATCGAAGGAATTGGGGAATTCAGATTAATTCGAGATTCCTTGAACTAATGATGTCAATAAAATTCAATTTCGTGGATATCGTTAACTTGCTAGTCATGTTTTCGAGAAAAACTCTGAGTTGAGACTCCAATAGAAGAGTTCTCATCAGAAATCGAAGCGTTTATTCAAATGAAACAGTGCTGAATTTCCCACGTAGGAAAAGTAGCGATTGCGACTAGCACCGCGCATAACTTATTGAGATGTTTTTTGTTATGATACACAAAAAATACAAAAACCAGCTCATTAATGTACAGATTGTATGGATTTTTCACGAAAACGGTGAGTCTTATGATGAGGAACTTAAAATTCTCAACAAAAATGGTTTTTATGTTTTTTTTTCCTAAGAGTTACCATTCCTGAGATATCGCGATTCTAAGAGTCACATTATACATCATGAATATGCACATATGAGCTGCTGATTTAATGCAACAAACACATCAATTATAGTTGGTCACTCACTTATTTATTTTCTGAAACCTGGAAGGGCTTCACAGCGAACAGAAATATATTTTTCTATTGATAAATACCGATACTTAAGTTTTATGAAAATTATGAAAAACAGGAAACAAATACAACAATTACGTCTTTCTTCAACATTGGCATCTGTAATTTGGACACTTGTATTGAGTATATTATCAAGTTCAAACATGTCTAGGCAATCAATTGAACCTATAAGACTGGGGTTGGAAATCGATAGATAAAACTCTAGATAGATAAACCCTACTCAAACCTGCTCCAGAAAAACTCCCCAACACTATTTTTTGCAATTGCAAAAAAGGGTGTAGTCCCAAATGTAGCTGTAAATTGCCAAGGTCAGTTTTGCTCAAATGCTCAGTTCAGTACAATAGAGGGAGATTCCTGCGATTTTAATGGAGACTAATGACGCAACTAGATTTGAACAATTTAGGAACATCCAGCAAGAGGAAGAAGAAGAAATGCATGAATACATCACTATTGAACTAGATCACCAAGAGTATGAATTCGAATAAAGTATCAAAACGATAGTTAGACCGATAATCAATAGCAATATCAATAATCAATAATAAGGTAATATCTACAACTTGACGAGTAGGAATGTTCCCTTCAATTTCCCTTAGTTCCCTAAGTTTCCCTTAAAAAAAAGAGCCGACTTCACAACCTCACAGGTGGCGTGTACATGTGTGCATATCATGTTTTATGTAACTCTTAGAATGGCGATATCCGGGAATGGAAACTATTTGGTAGATAATTTTGCGATCTACAAGTTTTGTTTGAAGTTTTTTGTTATAAAACCGATTTCGGGAAAATAGAATCTCTGTATCTTATGAATTATCTGCAACTGCGTGCTTCCCCCTTAAGCCCTAGTTTTGCAACGGACGATATTCATATTTATATTCATCCACACTGATACTATTATATTCAATATAAACTAGCCTGTACCTGATGCCGTCACCTTTATGTAGCAAGCTCTTAGACTATAATAATATAGTAGATCAAGGTTCTTACGGGATGCTTCATTTGCGTAGAGATGAAGAAATGAAATGATATAACACGAAATAGGTAGTAGGTAGTAAACATTTTTGGTCATTCTAATCAGGCTGTGGGCTTAAATAACGGGTGAATCAATGAAATTTTAATTTTTCAGGGCATGAAATCCTTATAGCTGGTGATTATAACGTGTCATATTTAGCCTTCAGATAGATACTCCGCCTTTCGAATGAATTAACAAAAGGAGTCCTCTTCAAAATGTACATATCTCTCGACAGAGGAACAGTTCACTCATCAAGAACGCAGAGAACAAACAGAGAGCTATATGGAATTTAGTAAGAAGAGAAACAAACAGAGGAAAGAAAAAGTTACCCGAAACGGAACTCAATGCCGAGAATTTCAGTGAGTATTTCTGTGAATTGGGAAAAACCATAGGCAGTAGCATATCATCCACAAATATATATATATGTATTGGAAATACGATTGTTTGCCGGAGAAAACAGGGGAAATGGTTATTTTGGGTTCTTGGCAATTATTGGTTGGGCAATTATCAACAATCAATTGTCTTCACATCTATATTTCGAACCTTTAGGATGCTAAAATATAATGAATGTGGTAATACATAAAATTGAGCTGTTCTTAATTACTTACGTCTGACGAGATTATTGTTTAAATTAACAAAGAGAGCATCGGAACAAATATCTTACATTCGATTGATTCTTACGAAGAAAATTGTTTTCAATATGATGTGTCAAGTTGGTATGACGGATAAAGATAGTTGTTGGTTGATATCACAGAGCATAATAAAAACATATAAAATAAACATTTAAGTAACAACATCGACAACGTGATCATCAGTAGGATGTCGGTCCAAGGATAGCAGGTAACTATATATTGCACTTAGGTTTTTGAGGTCAGTCTTCTTGTTGATATTGTTTTCATTTTCGCTGATATAACACATTTCTAGAAATGTTCTTTTGTTGTAGTTTGAGCTAGTACACAATATTTTGGTATCATCGAATTTAAATGTGTGGTCCAGTGATGATGAGTGGTTTGCCAATGCGCATCTGTCGGGTCGTAGTTTAGTATCACTTTTATGGACTGCAATACGTCTTTTTAGGCATTGCGAAGTTTGGCCAATGTATGCGGAATTACAGTTCCCACATGGGATGCGATACACCACGTCTGACCTGGACATAATGTGGATTTTGTCCTTTACATTGGTAAAAATATTTCTTACTGTCAGTGGGTTGTATTTTGCGATCTTTATGTTATCAATCCCCCTTAGGATATTCACCAATTTATTCGTTAAAGATGGAATGAGCGGTAGGGATGACCAGACTGAGACAAGATCACCAATACAAGGAGCAGTAACAACAGCCCAAAACGAACTTTTCAAATATGTATCCCTACCGCTCATTCCATCTTTAACGAATAAATTGGTGAATATCCTAAGGGGGATTGATAACATAAAGATCGCAAAATACAACCCACTGACAGTAAGAAATATTTTTACCAATGTAAAGGACAAAATCCACATTATGTCCAGGTCAGACGTGGTGTATCGCATCCCATGTGGGAACTGTAATTCCGCATACATTGGCCAAACTTCGCAATGCCTAAAAAGACGTATTGCAGTCCATAAAAGTGATACTAAACTACGACCCGACAGATGCGCATTGGCAAACCACTCATCATCACTGGACCACACATTTAAATTCGATGATACCAAAATATTGTGTACTAGCTCAAACTACAACAAAAGAACATTTCTAGAAATGTGTTATATCAGCGAAAATGAAAACAATATCAACAAGAAGACTGACCTCAAAAACCTAAGTGCAATATATAGTTACCTGCTATCCTTGGACCGACATCCTACTGATGATCACGTTGTCGATGTTGTTACTTAAATGTTTATTTTCTATGTTTTTATTATGCTCTGTGATATCAACCAACAACTATCTTTATCCGTCATACCAACTTGACACATCATATTGTAAACAATTTTCTTCGTAAGAATCAATCGAATGTAAGATATTTGTTCCGATGCTCTCTTTGTTAATTTAAACAATAATCTCGTCAGACGTAAGTAATTAAGAACAGCTCAATTTTATGTATTACCACATTCATTATATTTTAGCATCCTGAAGAAGAACCACTAAAGGTTCGAAATATAGATGTGAAGACAATTGATTGTTGATAATTGCCCAACCAATAATTGCCAAGAACCCAAAATAACCATTTCCCCTATATATATATATATATATATATATATATATATATATATATATATATATATGAAAAAGAGAGCTAAAATAATACAATAAGTGTTGAAACAAAAAGTACCTAAGCTGAGGTAAAAAAAGGACGGGGTATCATAACATTCTTCGTATGATACTATAGAATCATACGATACTATCATCACTAGTATCATACGATACTATACAGCCAGGGGAAAAAACCTCAGCCGAAAAAACCTGTCTCCTCGTGAAAAAAATAACATGAAATATTAAATATCATCCACAAATAAAAGAGCAATAGAATATCTGCAGGAAACATGAATCTGAAAAGAGCTTGAGTTGTTCCCATATACAAGAATGAAAGTGAGAATGATCCGAAAAATTATCGGCCCATGTCAGTCTTGCCGGTATTGTCCGAGGTGTTCGAGATGATAGTTACCAATAGATTGGTGAACTATTTCGCGAAGAATAACTTCTTTTCGCCATATCAACATGGCTATCGAGAGGGAAGATCTGTGGTGTTGGTAATCTGGGAGAATATAAGATTAACAACACCTGCATGGGACTGCTGCGATATGGTTGAGTTGGTGTGTCTGGATTTATCGAATGCCTTCGACATGGCGGACCATAAGATTTTATTAAGTAAATTGCAACATTATGGAGTTAGAGGGGTTGCTCACCGATTGGTCGCTTCGTATTTATCTGACCCAGAGCAGATGGTAACATGGTCGAATCAGAGATCAAAATCTAGAAAAACAGAAATAGGTATTCCACAGGGTTCGGTGCTTAGACCTAAACTATTTCTCATCTACATCAATGACCTAATGTCGATGATACCTCGGTTCTGATGAGGGGTAATACCAACGAAGAGATCCGGAAAAAGGTGACGCAATTGCTGGTGAATATGGCGAATTGGTTCCAGGCCAACAAATTAAAAGTAAATGAAGACGAAACACAGCACCTCTTACTTTCACATGCGGTACCAATCACACCATCCATAAAATTTCTCGGCATACATCTCGAGAAAACATTGGGCTGGAAAACAAATATTGCTAATCTTTCATCGAATCTTTCATTAAAACTTTCATCTGCCGTGTTCTCAATTCGCAAAATCAAAGTGTGGGCCTCAGTCGAGGTTCTTCGGCAGACATGTTGCTCAAATTTTTGCTCCGTGGCCACTCAGGGAATCCTCTTTTGGGGAGCAACATCAGAAGCGACGAGAGTGATGCGTCGACAGAAAAGGACAATGAGAGTCCTATAAGGAAAGTATTTGTGAAGGAAAAACTCCTTACTATACCCTGCACGTACAGGGTATCCCAAATTGCTTGATTTTGACTGTTTCAGGTAGTTCTGGACTAGATAGGTAAAAACTTCGTAAGGTGTCCTGGGCTGGATTTTTGTAAAAACACCATTAGTGAAAACCGTTTCACGATACCTCCTTTTTTTTTTAAATTTCGATTTCGAAAATGTGCCATAACTTTTTCATTTACGAAAATATCTGAAAACGATTAAAACTTTCTAGAAGCGCTTTTTTCCCGGAAATAAGAAACTATATTAAATTTATTTTCTCGTGGAAAAAAAAAACACTTTTTTTATATTAAATACGAACGCTTTTTTTTCATTTCATTTCATAAAAAAAAATAAATTGAGATTAATGTCTTATTTCCAGTGAAAATGAAAAAGTGCTTGCTGAAAGTTTTTATTTTTTTCAGATATTTTCGAAAATGAAAAAGTTATGGCACATCTTCTGAATCGAAAAAATTTCAAAATGTTGTTATATCTTCAAAACAAATGAAGATATCGTGAAACGGTTTTCACTATTGGAGTTTTCAAGAAAATCGAGCCCAGGACTCCTTTCAACGTTTTTGCCTATCTAGTCTAGAAGTACCAGAAACAGCCAAAATTTTGACTGTTTCTGGTAACTACTTCTAGATTAGATGGATAAAAACGTTGAAAGGAGTCCTGAGCTCGATTTCCGTGATAAAATCAGTGATGGAAACCGTTTCACAATATCTTCATTTGTTTTGGAGATACAACAAAACTTTTGAAATTGTTCGATTTCGAAGATGCCATAACTTTTTCATTTTCGAAAATATCTGAAAAAGATAAAAACTTTCAGCAAGCACTTTTTCATTTTCACTCGGAATAACACATTAATTTGATTTTTTTATCCTTAATTTCTTTTATGATACAAGATGAAAAAAAAATGCGTTCGCATATGAAATAAAAAAGTCGTTTTTTTTTCCACGAGAAGAAAATTCTAATATAGTTTCTTTTTTCCGGTGAAAAAGCGCTTCTAGAAAGTTCTAATCATTTTCAGATATTTTCGTGTATAAAAAAGTTATGGCACATTTTCGAAACCGATAATATATCAAAAATGAAGATATCCTAAAACAGTTCCCACTTATGGTGTTTTCACGAAAATCGAGCCCAAGACACCTTTCGAAGTTTTTACCTATCTAGTCCTGAAGTACCTGAAACAGTCAAAATCAAGCTATGTGGGATATCCTGTACATCCTCGTTTGCCTCAAGTACTATGTACACAAAAAAATTGAAGAATTTCCAGGGTGGTAGTGTCCATATCACACAACCACATTTGTCAGATCACTGTGCTCAAGGGTTTCATTTTGAATTGGTGAGGGAAGAGGGTGACAAACAGTCACAATTTTTTTATACTCGAATATATAGCGTCGAGGCTTTGAATACTTTTGGTAACATTTTGGCAAATATTAATTGGGATGAACTATATAAATTTACTGATAAGGACGTGAATACCATGTGGAACTACATTTTGAATCGGCCTTCCAAAGATGTTTTCCGCTTACTAAAATATCAAAGAAGGTTAATTATAGGAATCGTATCAGTAATGATGAAAATCTAAAAAATGTTAGGAACAAATAAGATCTGATATATATGTTATCTGGATATAATCCTGCTCTTTTGAATTCTTATGAAATTGTAAAAAAGGAATATGATACAATTTTGCGTAGTTGTAAAAGTACTTTTTTTGCAAATAAGATAAAAAATTCAAACAATAAAACAAAAGCTACTTGGAACGTTATAAAGAATCTAACAGGAAATAACAATACAACCCAAGATCCTGTTCTTCCTGTAGGGGCAATGAATAGTGTTGTTGAAAAATTTAATGAATTTTTCGTTAATATTGCACCTAAAATTACAACCTCTTTGACTAGAAGTATTGGGCAAGTAAACATTCCACCCAATAATAACTCTTTTTACATGTTTCCTATATCAGCCGATGAAATAATAAAAGTAGTTAAATCTTTAAAGAATAACACATCATCTGGGCATGATAATATTCCAATGAAGGTTATAAAAAGCTCTATACACATGATTGCAAAGCATCTGTGCTATATTATGAATAAAGCTTATGTTGAGGGTATTTTTCCCGAAAACTTAAAACTGGCTACTGTTAAGCCAATGTATAAAAAGGGATCTTATACAGATTATGGCAGTTATCGTCCGATCTCCCTGATGTCGTCTTTCTCAAAGATATTTGAGAAAATATTAGTTAACCGCCTGTCGAATTTTTTCAATAAATTCAAGATTTTGAGTAATCACCAACATGGTTTTACTGTTGGGAAAAGTACTGAAACTGCTATTTTCGAAGTAATTCAGTCAATATTGTTAGCCCTGGAAAATGGAGAGTTGCCGATAGGAATTTTCCTAGACCTCTGGAAGGCCTTTGATTGCGTTGAACATGACAGACTGATAAAAAAGCTTGACGCCTATAGTATTAGAGATAACCAGCTAAATTTGATTAGAAGTTATTTGACTAATAGAAAACAGGTAGTTATGTTAACTGTCCATAATGATACTTTTACATCATCAGCAAAGACAATAGAAATGGGAATTCCCCAGGGAAGTATTTTGGGCCCTTTCTTATTCACGGTATACATCAATGACCTTCCTGAAATCATTAAGTTAAAGCTATCCAAGAACACACCTACTGTATATGCAGATGACACCAATGTTATAATTTCTAACGCAAGCCTTGACTCATTATGTAGTAGTGCGCAAATGTCTTTTGAGCTTATAAATGATTGGTGTTCTAATAACAACTTACTCTTGAATCTTGATAAAACGGAGGGTGTTATTTTTCATACCCGTCAGAGCAATGTGACCCCACCTACATATTTAGTACTTCAAGATGGTAATATACCTATTAAAGAAACTATGAAGTTTTTGGGTTTGCATTTAAGTTTTGACTTGAAATGGGATGTACATATTACAGTATTAAATAAACGTTTAACATCGACACTATACACTTTGGGTACTAAGGAATCATGTTTCAGTGGAGTTGTTGAAAGCGGTCTATTATGCAAATTTCTACTCTCTGTTATCCTATGGAATTATTTTTTGGGGTAACAGTCCGCAGAGTAACCAAATTTTCATTACTCAGAAATTAGCCGTCAGGGCAATGTTTCATATGAAATATAGAGAGACTTGTAGGGGGGTGTTTAGAGCAAACAATATGTTAACTGTCAGTGGTCTTTACATTTTCAAGTGTCTTCTATTCATTTTCAAGCATAAAAAATACTATGAGCAAAACAGAAATCTTAATTGCACTAGACGAATGCATACATATTTGTATTCGCTGCAATCTTTATCACTATCAAAGAACAGCGTCATGAATATGTGCATGAAATTGTATAATTCATTGCCCGTAAACATACAAAGAACAAATACAGAAAGCCTTTTCAGAAAGCAAATACATAAGTTATTAGTACAATGTGAACCATACACTATTAATGAATATTATCAATTTTGTGAACACCAATGATGGCGATTGGTTTTTTTTTGTTTTTTGGCTTGTGTGTAAGTCGTTGGAGATCTTTTATGACTTGTTTCTATTTTATTGTGAAAATCAATAATTGTTGAAATAAATATTTTTCTATTCTATTCTATTCTATTCTATTCTTGAAACTCGAACAGGCATTTCTACAACACCAGCTTTGGAGACTCCATATCACCGCTTGACGTCTTCGCAGCAGTTCGAGAATAACTGATTTTTACAACAAGGTTCCAGAAAATATTAGACAGCTTCAATGGAAGACGATTCGGTGTTGTGGTGGAGAAGGCACTCCTTGAGTTCGCAATATATAACTTTAATGAATTTCTTGTCTGTGATATTTTTTCTTGATTAAATTTGAGTGTTGGTGGAATTGTAGAATTACACTACAATGAGGAATGTTCACATTTTTCAATTTCTGCACATTCCTATTCTCCGTAGAAAATGAAAATATTGTGTCCAAAAATTATTTGAAGACTTCAAATAGCGCCCGAGATATCGAGTTATAAACATGAGTTCGATGGATCCGTGTGACGTCACTTTACATCCAACGACTTGCGAGGTTCAGTACGTAGTCGGGTCCAAATAAGGGCCTTTCGTCTCACGGAGTGCGATTTGCGAATGTAGTATGACGTCACATCGCCGCGAGGAATTGAATATTTACGGGGTTGTAAAATCCGAACTACTAGGTCTTTTCGACTGAAACAAAAACTAGTGATTTCATATACATATAGGTTATACTGTGACGAAGTTTCGATCGATTTTGCATACCTGTGAACATTCCTCATTATATAATTATATTCCTCAATTTTCAGAATGCTGCAATGTCTAAGAAATTTAAGATTCGATTCAGATTCCGTAACGAGTTAATCTTCATTTTCTCCACATCATTGAAATTAAATAACATTTCTGATTTGCTCGAGAAGTCGACAATCCCATAAAATGCCAACTTTCTTCGCTCATTCATCATTCCATTTCCGTGGGCAGAATATGAATAACGTTACTCGCAGAGATAGTCTGCGAGAATTTTGAAACTTTGTTAAGTTCTTCCGGAATAAATGAGAAAGAGAGCTGATATTATGAATACGAAAATTTATAGATATGTATGCTAGAAGTTGTTTCAATAACTCAACAGGGAATCCATATTTCGCAGAATTCCCTTTTTCGGGGTTCCCATCGATTTCCTGCGGTCACATGAGTAGATATAATGATGACAGCCTTGATTATAAAGCAGTCCTAATTTCTGTTCATCTCAAAATTTTTGTCTCACTCGCAGCTCCTTCAAAAAATAAAAATTCGTGCAAAATTTTCTGTAGGTCCAGAGTTTCAAGAAAATATAACATCAATTCTGTATTCCAGATATTTCGTTCGTGGAATTCATTATATTGGAATTCCAAACAACAAAGGAATCCTCCAACTGGCGAGATGAATTAATAATTCTGTTTTCTTCGCTTTGCGAGTTTCTGAGGTGAAATCACTTTTAGTTTCAAGGTAACACTCAAGAAGAGAACTGACTGAAAAAATGAAGATAATTGTCTACTCTTTGATAGAGCTGTGCCGAGTAGGTACTGGACAGTCCGGACAAAACAGTTATCGAGCGCATGCTTGTGAGAGTTGTGAACTACGAGACTTAATTTTGCGAAGTGAAGAAAATGATCTCTGATGGCAAACGTACTTGAAACCGACCAGACTAATGAAAATACGAAATTACGAAACATACAGAAGCGACCGAATTTGGATCCTTAAACCTAACCTCAAATTTAAGGATGGGATTATATCCTGAAATAATTTGTCAAAATGACTGAACATTTGTTGTTTTCTATCAATCATGTGTAATAATTTTTATGATAAATTCATCAGAATTCGAAACAAACGCTCTGAATGACGACTTAGAAGTATTAGAAATCGTGGAACTAGGATTTCCGAGGCGAATAAGACATTCTTATTTTAACGAATTGGATGAGTTTTCATTTTTTTCGAAGGTTCCGTTACAAAAAAGACTGTCTTGCATTTATTGGCATTGATAGAGGACTGATTAGAGTACCCTTCGGATCGGTAATTTTAGCACAAAATACCTATCTCAACAATGGGCGCGTTCACCGAAAGTAACAGTTGTGGAACTGTTGCGGAATCGTCCGGTGGCACATACGCTACAAACTCAACACGTTCTGGAGAAGCGGGCATTTTGGTGGCGCATTCAATTTATGCTAGGTAGAGGTATCGGAGCGGTGGCAAAATCTCCGTTCGGTGAACGCAACCAATGTTTTGTTAGCTAAAGTTTGGGATACCATTCATATGATTCAAAAGATGGGCAAAAAACCTCAGCTGAAAATAATTAATGCCCTTTGAATTGTCGTGTCTTCTGAACGATTATCACTTCCACTCCATGCACGTTGGCACCGCGTCGTTCGGGCAACAGCAATCTCGTACGGGAAAGTAATATCCAACCCAAAACATTTTCATGTAAAATATTGCCAAGACGAGGCCGTATTTCTAACATTGTCAAAAAGATATCAAATCTCATGTAGAGCCAAGCTGTTAACTGTACACTCTTCATCTTCAGAGGTCCTTATTTCACAAACTCTATGCCTTAGTCAAAAGAAGTGACACGACCGTTTCTTAACAATGAGAACTATTGTATGACAGAAAAGTTATGAACAGCGAATGAACTTTTCACCTCATGCTCACGTGGCGAAAGAGAAACTTATTTCGACTAAGGCATAGAGTGTGTGAAATAAGGACTTCTGAAGATGAAGAGTGTAGAGTTAGCAGCTTGGCTCTACATGAGATTTGATAACTTTTTGACAATGTTAGAAATACGGCCTCGTCTTGGCAATATTTTACATGAAAATGTTTTGGGTTGGATTTCAATTCTTTTTGTACGTTGCTTATGACAAAATCCTTCAACTTTGTTCATTTTTTCCCAATAATGATTAAATGAAATATCTTTTTCAAGTCCAAATAATTCAAAATTCATGTACAAAATCGACAATATACGAAGTATAGAAATATAACTTTACCTAGCTAGGTTCAAGCTACGATGGCGATGTATTCGAGGGCTGCCATCACAACCATTCTATAAAGAATTCTAACATTATACAATGATCACAACGAAAAATTTCACAATTGAAACTGTGGTTGAGGTTTTTACAGGGTAATTGTATTTGGTGTAAATAAACATGAGGCGTTTTACGAACGCTTCATTTTATCCCCTTATTTAAAATGTGTGGGTAATTTTCACTGAGAATTCTTGCATATTTTTTCTTAATATTTATAACAAGTAGTTCTCTTTATATATCAATTTTCAGACCACTAGCATCAAAATTGGCGGAAGTCTCATACAAACTTATACATCCCCTGGTTCTAAGGGTTGAGGGGTGAAAGTTTCAAGTTTAAGAATTTTTGCGTTTGTGTACCGAAACTAGTTCACATACCGAATTTAAACTTGATAAGACATCGGGAAGTACCCTAACAGTTTTTATGATCATCAGTGAATGACTGACGAAATCGGAGGTTTTTAGATATCTATAGAATGGTGTAGGAGCTATGCATTTGAAATTCTGCACGTTTGATAAGTTCAGTACTGGCATCACATCCTATTTTTTCATCTACTATTCCAAACTAAAGTTATGAGGGTTCAAAAATACGACAAAACACTTCGAGAAAATATAGGGAGTGCCCCGGCGCGGCGCTTCGCTTGGCTCCTCTTGGCAGGGGCACTACCGTGCCCCCAGATTCCAAGAATCCCAGAGCGATATGACATAACTTATTTTCACATACCTAGATGAAACCTTAGGTTTTCAGTAGCTGCCGATGATACTTGAATACATGGGTTTTTGTGGAGCTCGCCTAGTGAAACCTGGCAGGTACCAGGTGCGAAAGGTGACTAAAAATAAGTAGGAGCTAACTTATTCTCACATGGCTGATTTTTATATATGTTTTGTAGAATATTATTTCTGAAACAGTATCATAAGTGTCAGACACTTTCCATGGACCAAAACTTTTGTCAGACACTTTAAAGCTCCAAATGAAATGAATGAACTTATTTTTACATGTCTGATTTTTGGATATGTTATTGAGGTTACTATTATAAATAAGTTAAATTTGATTAGTCAGACAAAATGAAGTGACTTAACATCCCCCAAACACAAAAATTATTCAGCCGAGAACTATTTGAAAAAATTAATTTATTGCATTTATCAGGGAGAATAAATTGATATTTTCTTGTATAAAATTACAAACTTCATCAAAAACAGCTTGATGTTGCTGACGAAGGTCATGCCGAGATGTTACTTGTAGGTATTCTTCTTAGATGATAATTTATAAGAATATACCAATTGACATTTTCTGTGATAGTATATTTTGGAATTTTTTTGATGTTGCACTCTTTCAATCAATTCCTCGAAGTATTCCTTTTCTTAACTCAATTTTTTCAAGAAATCGTTTTTATCGCTCTCATGCATTTGTAGTCTTTTCAGTTTCTGTCTTTTTCAACTCTAGTAACAATATATGCATGCATCATTTTCGTCTGTATTCACATCTTTTTCAAACGGCCCAAAAGGTTCTTCACACTGAGAGAAATAAATTTGTTTTTATCAATAAAGTATTTATTTCGAGATTATTCATTAACAGACAAATCCACTTATTAATCTTTAATTTATTTATTAACTAACAGATCTTGCCTCTGAAAGAATTCATTCACATATAACGAAATATTTATTTACACGGTATTTGTTAATATTTGATATATTTGGGTATGATGTATTTCATTTAAACTGCAGTTCTCTTCAAATATAAGATATATTAATTGAAAACATATGTTCATTTGGTAATAAACGAACGTTTGATTTCTATTACTAAATGATTCTATACTTCCACCACTCCACGGTATGTTTACTCAAAATACAGGATTTATTAACAATGAACAAACCGCATTTGACATGTTTCAGTCATCTTGGCTAGTTAACATTGTTCGGTGGTCGGTAGAATGACGCAATCGGATGAAAGGTAAAAATCGAATCATCGATGACCACCGATAGAGAATGAGTTCCCCTTCCAACCCTAACTCCTCAAAGAATTCTTCACGAGCGTCATAGTTCATGAAGAATTAAAACTTACAAACTAACATCGAATTCTGGGAGAGTCGCCAAGCGAAGATCAGATGGAACCTTCAACCTTCCCAATGGCACAGTTGGTTAACGCATTGGACTAGTATTTCGAGGGTCGCAGGTTCAAATTCTGCACGGACTGGTCATTATTCCACAATTCAATTCCGTCTGCAAAGCCATTAATTTTCAATTTTGCTATCAGACGTTAACATTCATTCATAATTCATGCAGTTTGTTAATTATTACTAAATATATTTATTTCAGTGTAATGCGTCTTTATTCGGTATTATTGAATGTTATTATTCATAAATAAATGTGATATAATATTGAGTGAAGGTGATTTGCGAAAACTTAAATAAATTCTTTATTTCCATGAAAGAAATATTTATTTGTCCATTTGGCCAATAAATGATTTATTAACTTCAACGCATGATCGATAATATCAAGTGAATACTTCTCTCAGTGCAGAGACCGATTCGACTGATTCCAATTCAACCCCTGATTCAAGTATTGCAACAGGTTCAGCTATTGTGCTTGCTGAACTTGAGAAATCAAGAACTGTACAAATACTTGATTGGCTTGATTAAGATGGAATAAAAACATCACTTCTAGTAATACGATTACTCAGCACACTGAGAGAAGTATTCACTTGATATTATCGATCATGCGTTAAAGTTAATAAATCATTTATTGGCCAAATGGACAAATAAATATTTCTTTCATGGAAATAAAGAATTTATTTAAGTTTTCGCAAATCACCTTCACTCAATATTATATCACATTTATTTATGAATGATAACATTCAATAATACCGAATAAAGACGCATTACACTGAAATAAATATATTTAGTAATAATTAACAAACTGCATGAATTATGAATGAATGTTAACGTTTGATAGCAAAATTGAAAATTAATGGCTTTGCAGACGGAATTGAATTCTGGAATAATGACCAGTCCGTGCAGGATTTGAACCTGCGACCCTCGAAATAATAGTCCAATGCGCTAACCAACTGTGCCATTGGGAAGGTTGAAGGTTCCATCTGATCTTCGGTTGGCGACTCTCCCAGAATTCGATGTTAGTTTGTTAGTTTTAATTCTTCATGAACTATGATGCTCGTGAAGAATTCTTTGGGGAGTTAGGGTTGGAAGGGGAACTCATTCGCTATCGGTGGTCATCGATGATTCGATTTTTACCTTTCATCCGATTGCGTCATTCGCGATTTATCGGCAGGAGTCGGGTAGTTGAATCTACCGACCACCGAACAATGTTAACTAGCCAAGATGACTGAAACATGTCAAATGCGGTTTGTTCATTGTTAATAAATCCTGTATTTTGAGTAAACATATCGTGGAGTGGTGGAAGTTTAGAATCATTTAGTAATAGAAACCAAACGTTCGTTTATTACCAAATGAACATATGTTTTCAATTAATATATCTTATATTTGAAGAGAACTGCAATTTAAATGAAATACATCATTCCCAAATATATTAAATATTAACAAATACCGTGTAAATAAATATTTCGTTATATATAAATGAATTCTTTCAGAGGCAAGATCTGTTAGTTAATAAATAAATTAAAGATTAATAAGTGGATTTGTCTGTTAATGAATAATCTCGAAATAAATACTTTATTGATAAAAACAAATTTGTTTCTCTCAGTGCAGGCTTGGCAAAATACTGGATGATATTTTTTTTATTTTTTGGATTCTCAGCAGCGGCAAAATGATATTTTGTTGTTAAGGAGGCTGATTTATCTTCAGATTAATGAAAAAGTGAAATTTTCAACACCATACGTGTAAGCATTTAAACGGAGCATAGATCATGTGGTCAAACAAAAATCTAACAACATTCTCCATGAAAAAAAAAAACAGAAAAATGAAATTGAACCAATACTATATGAAAAAACATATAACACTATGGATGGATTTTGGTCAAGTCTTATTATTGGATGTTATGTGGGTGCTCCACTTAAATATTAATTTATTGCACATTATTGGCTTTTGACTCCATGCAAACTGTTGATGAGTGAAATTATTCACTGTGGAGCTCTATTTCCGAGAATGAAGATAAATGAATTTGCATTTTGTTCAAGTTCAAGAACAATAAACCGTGAAAACCTTCCACTATCAGACTTTTTCATGAATATTCCTCTAACCTGTATGAGGCTGGCCAACTATTCCGATCTCAGTGTCTGAATATGCATCTAACTGAATTTATGGTAGCTACATGTATGAAACAGATGACTAGGCTCTTCCAATTAGTGATATCTCTATTATCTGTTCGACAATAGCTGAACATAAACCAGTGGATTTGAGCGCGTTTAATACTAGGTGGAAACATTAAATACATATTTGCTGAAATATGGCGATATGTACATTGTGCAGCAATTCCTGCAATGTAACGAGAGGAGAAAATGTGGCTCACAATACCTTTTCCAAAAAGTAGAAACATTTTCTGCATATATGATTTGTTGTTTTTTACCTGTTACTAAAGGCATTAGTTTATGAGAATCACCTAAGACGAATTTTGTCTTCCTGACATCTGTCGAATCTTCAGGAAACATAAAAAAAGATAATCGTTAAGGCAAATCTCAACGTGTTCACGATAAAACAGCGCTTATGCTGATATAAAATTGTTGTCACACAAGTGAAAGTAACTGATTTCGACATACATGTTTGAACCTGGCAACCCAGGTTAATAATAGGCAACCGTGTGTCTGCATGTTCTAAATGTTTCATACTATAAGTTCAGTATCGAATTTTCTTATTATCATGCTGCAAAATTTCATGAAAAATCATTCTTCAAAAAATAATTAATTTTTCAAAAATAATAGGTTTCATTCTATTATCAGCTCGGTGAAGGTCTATGTGTGTTCGGATCTTAGACATTCACAATACATGCACTCTCCATTTCTCTTTCCATCGAAAAATTTTGACTGATTTTATTGGTCAATGAAATTCCTATATTAGTTTTGAATCGATTCACTTGTTTCTGGGAGGTTTTATTCCTATTCCTTAAACTGGATGTGGTTTTTGAGCTAATACTGAAAACCTTTTTCGTAGCAAAGTTTTTCAAATGAAGATCTGAATAGTCTCCCATTCAGAGGGGCTTTAAGAGAAACTGTCAATTTTCACTTCCTGAAAAGGTCTACAGCAAATTGATTGATATATTAATACTGAACCTCGCAAGCTCTGTAAACAAAACGTTAACAATGTCAGCGGTCCACAACAGACGACTGTAATGTTTTCTCAATGAATTTGATCATATTCAGGCTAGATTCGCATAGGAAGCTTTCTCCGCAACTGCGGAGAATATCAAACGATGAAACACATCACCCAGTAATGTCCCTCAAGATCCTACAAGGCTAGACCTGAAGACTTTTTGATGGCAACCGCCGGGTCGCTAGTTTATATTAACCAACTTGATATTTGTTTGCGAAAGCCTATAATTTGTTTCATCAGTTGATTCGTAGTTTATATGTGTGAATTCGTTTTTGGACCTATCGCGTCTGAATTGCCAAATGGTAATAGTATATTCTAAAACAAGTTGCAGAATGAGCTCCTATTTCAACACGAATGCGAAATGAATGAGTATTGGAATTGCCTTCTGCAACGAGTATCAGACGATATTTTCTCTATTTCAGTAAAGTTTTATGGCAAACTCTCGAAATTAAAATAAAAATTCAGATAAGTGACTTTTGTATTGTATCTTGGCAGTTGGTGTCACTAACGAAATTTGACAGATTGCGAAATTTGAATTGATTTGATTCGAAAGTTGAGTGGATCGGGGGTCAGTACTGACAACCACAAAACGAAAAATATAACTGAAAACAATGCTGTAATGAGCACTACTTTTAGAACTGCAATGAACTCATCACGATACTGAAATAGAGAAATAAATAAATAGTCTTTCTCATTGGCCATAACAAGAGGATCATTATCATGAACATCATACAATAAAAAACAGAATTGTCAATTTTTACGAATATCAGAAAAGGCGTACAGAAATGTTCACTCGAAAGAGCTTTGAGTGGAGAACATGTTGTGATGAAAACCCCAAAAACATCCAGAACATATAAGTTCTTCCAAAGAAAATGGACTTCAGAATTATTGAGACCATTATTCTAATCGTCAACCCAGTAGCAGTCATCAAAACTTATTTCACCATCGATTTCCGAAGGTTGGGAGGTGCAAATAACAGTTCAGTGAAACAATTGGAAAACGTCGTGTCATAAAATAGGGAATCAAATTCGGCATGTCGGTGCCATTGACTTTTATTGCATAAGCGTAACCATGAATGTTCAGATAAAGATATAAAAACATGGTGGAATAGAGTTGGAAGGATAAAACTGGTGAATGGTTATTATCTAAATGGAGAGAACGCGGTTGGAAAATTGTTGGCAAAACATATAATTTACACAAGAAGGTGCCCTAGGAGCACGAGGCTAGCGGCGGGAGTTGACCTAAACATTTTGAGCGAGCTAAATTACTTAATCAAGTCAAATTACAACATACGTAACATAGTTGAGGACCGAGATGAGGGCCGTTAGTGAGTAATTAAATATTACCCCCATTGTTCGACAAAAGGGAAGCGCGGGCTGGAAGCGAAGTTCAACGTTTTACTTTATATATTTTTTCGATAAGTATAATACTATCCTGTCCTTGAGATTTTGTTAGAATGAGATTATTCGAATATACACTCCTGCTTGTTTTATTAGTTACCTTATAAAACATTATGACAGTAGTAGATTTTTATATTGAATGTCAATCAGTCATAATTAAAAATACTTGTTCGAGTTGATTATTTCTTATGGAATAAACTGTGTACTCCATCTTGCTACTAGAGGTTATGGGTCCAAGCATTTAGTTTGCCTGAAAGTACCAGAGTTTTTTGCAAGAGGTGAAGAAAAAATTTCATCATAAAACCGATATAGGAAAATGGCACAGATGTCGACGAATTATCGAATAGAACCATTAAGGAATAATAACTATGATACTTGGAAGCTACAAGCACAAGCAATTTTAACAAGAGCTGGTTTATGGGATTATTTATCTGAAAAGAAAATGAAACCCAGTGACACAACAGATGAAAAAACAAAGGAAAAATGGATTTCTGATGATTTGAATGCTAAATCCGAATTAATATTAATAATATCTCCGAACGAACTGAAGCAAATCAAGAACTGTTCAACATCTAAGGATATTTGGGATACATTGAGTAAAATCTACCAAAGTAGAGGACCTGCCCGTAAAGCCACGTTATTAAAAAGTTTGATTCTACAAAAAATGAATGAAAGAGACAGTATTCGAGAACATCTCAATAAATTTGCTGATACAGTAGATAAATTATCTGAAATGGAAATTCAAATTAATGATGATTTACTGAGTATTATGCTATTATACTCTCTTCCTTCGTCATATGAAAATTTCAGAATAGCCATAGAATCCAGAGATGAATTACCTACACCAGAAAATTTAAAAATAAAAATTCTAGAAGAAAGCGAAGCCAGAAATAAAACTTATTCAAGTAACAGTCATGGAGAAGAGGCATATCTTGGAAGAAACAGGAAGTATTGCAATAAGGGATTCAACAATTTTGAAACAAGAAACAGATTCTCTAAAAACAAAACTTTCCGACAAGAAAATACAGTGAAGTGTGAAAATTGCGGTCGTTCAAATCATAAAACCATAGAATGCAGAGCTAAAACTAAAAATAATCAGAAATCTTTCAAAACAGAAGAAATTTATCAAGCTACTGGGGATAAACATGAAAATATCAATAGTTGGTGCCTCGATAGTGGTTGCACATCTCATCTTTGTTTCACGAGAGAAAAGTTCAGTGAAATCGATGAAAATTCTGAAAAAGGTTGGTTGAAACTGGCATCAGAAGATCAAAAAGCACCTATACAAGGAAAAGGCATAGTGTCGTTGACATTTCCAGATGAAGATGATATAATAAACTTAACAAATACACTTTACGTACCAAATCTTTCAACAAATTTGATGTCTGTCAGCAAAATTACCGACAAAGGATACACAGTGTTATTTAGAAAAAATAATGCAATAATTAAAGATAAAAATGGACAACCAATACTGAAGGCTCAGAGAAAAGATAATTTATACTACATACAGAGTGAAATCTCATCCAACCAGGAACAAGAAAATTCATTTTATTCGCCTAAACTGATGCTATGGCATGAAAAACTAGGACATATTAATGAAACTGATCTTAAGGCTGCTATGAAAGAAAAAAGAGTAAATGGTTTGGATTTCAATGCGTCAGACAAATTGAATGACTGTGAAATATGCATTAAAGGAAAAATGACGAGATTACCATTTCCTCAAAGAGAAAATGAAGCAGAACATATTTTAGAGATAATTCATTCTGATGTGTGGGGACCAATCAGAACGAAGTCTCATGGTGGTTCTCAATATTTTGTCACTTTTACGGATGAATACTCCAGATACTGCAAACTTTATTTTCTTAAACAAAAGAATGAAGTTCTAGAATACTTCAAAGAATACAAAAATGAGGTAGAAAATGAACATGGCAGAAAAATTAAATTTTTTCAAAGTGATAATGAGAGATCTGAATATGTGAATAAAGAATTTGAAACATTTCTGAAACAAAGTGGTATCAAAAGAAGATTATCCTGTACGTACACACCTCAACAAAATGGCATTGCTGAGAGGAAAAACAGATCATTGCTTAATAAAGCACGATGTTTAATGATTGCAGCTGGACTACCATTAAATTTTTGGGCCGAAGCAATCAACACAGCGAACTACTTGATAAACAGATCACCATCAAGAGCAATAGATGGTAAAACACCATTTGAAAAGTGGGTTCATCGTTTGCCATCAGTCAAACACCTACATGTTTTTGGATCTAAAACATTTGTTTTAAACAAAAAACCAAATAGAGGAAAATTTTCACCATGTTCAGAAGAAGGTATTTTCATGGGGTATTCGGAAATATCTAAAGCATATAGAATATGGATGCCAAGTAAAAAAGAAATCGTTGTTTCAAGAGATGTGAAAATACTTGACAACAAAATGTCTGAATTTTACGAAAATGAAAATAATTATGATTTAATCCAGTATGATACAAATTATGATGAAGAAGAATATAATGAAAGAAAAGAAGATGTAAATCAAAACAGAAACGTCGATATTCGCGTAAACATAGAAAGAACTGATCAGAGAAATCGAGAATTACAGAATATTTATCCAGGTAATGATGAAGAATATCAGAGAGGATCCCTAGAAGAAATTTCAGATGAACAACAAGCAAGACCAAAAAGAAACATTCAAGCACCTAAATGGACAGAAGATTATGTTTCATACTTCATTGGGGAGAAAGATGCTGAAGAAGATAAAGATGAAATATGGGATGAAGCTATAAAAAATGAAATTCGAGCACACATAAGGAATGGTACCTGGATAATTACTGAGAAAAATGAAAATAAAAACATAGTCACAAATAAGGTGATATTGAAGGAAAAATTCAATGCTGATGGAAGTTTAGAAAGAAGAAAGGCAAGATTAGTAGTGCGAGGTTTCAGTCAACGTCCAGGAATTGACTTCACAGAAACTTTTGCACCTGTAGCGAAATTCAGCTCTATTAGACTATTATTAGCTCTAGCAGCAGAAGAAAATCTTAAACTAAATCAAATAGATATAACTACAGCATTTTTAAATGGTGAAATTGAAGAAGAAATTTTTATGAAAATTCCAAACAATTTCGAAAAATATCTCCAAGAAATTATTTTAGAAGAAAGTATGAAAGATGATGTTGGTTTTTATTCGAAGGCCGTCAAAATGTTGCAAGATCTGAAGAAAAATTCGAAAGAAAAAGTGTGTAAACTTAAGAAGGCTGTTTACGGATTGAAACAAGCCGGAAGACAATGGTTCAAAAGGTTAGACACAAAATTGAATGAAATGGGATTCAAATCATCAGATGCAGACCCATGTATCTACATATACCGCAAAGGAGGAGAAAAGGCCATTATTGCAGTATATGTGGATGATCTGATTGTGGCAACATCAAATAAACAAATTTTCAATTTCATAAAAGAGCAAATCATGACAAGTTTCGATATGAGGGATTTGGGAACTTTAAATTATTGCCTTGGAATTGAATTCAAACAAGGTAGTGATATTATAACAGCAAATCAACAAAAATACATAAATGATATATTGTTCAAATTCGGAATGTCAAATTGCAAGATCGCTAAGAGCCCCATGGAGGAAAACTTAAAACTGGAAAAGGGAAATCCAGATAAATTAGAAAACATTCCTTACCAAAACCTAATTGGAGCGTTGATGTATTTATCAACAGCAACACGACCGGATATTTCTTTTGCAGTAAGTTATTTGAGTCAATTCAATAACTGTTACAGTTCCGAACATTGGATTGCTGCAAAACGTGTGCTGAGATATTTACAAGGTACAAAGCATTATGAACTGAAATTCAAAAGAACTGGAGAAGATATCACTGGATATGCTGATGCAGATTGGGGTGCATGTAAAATTGACAGAAGATCTTATACTGGTTATTGTTTCATTTTTGTCAACTCCTCAGTCAGTTGGGAATCGAGGAAACAAAGGACAGTAGCATTGTCAACAGCAGAAGCTGAATATATGTCCTTAACAGAGGCATCAAAAGAAGCAGTTCATCTTAAAAATCTCATAAATGATATGGGATGCCATCATGAAACAATTTTAATATACAACGACAATCAAGCTGCACAAAAGTTAGCATATAATCCGATTGTGAGCTCAAAATCAAAACACATCTCAATAAAAGAGCACTTCATAAAAGATCTTGTGAAGAATGGTGACATTCAAATAAGTTATAAAAAGACCGATGAAATGTTGGCCGATATTTTAACAAAGTCCTTGAATGGAAATCGTCATTTAATGTTCCTGAAGGGCATTGGACTCTACTCAAGCAGTTCGTGAGGAGGAGTGTTAGAATGAGATTATTCGAATATACACTCCTGCTTGTTTTATTAGTTACCTTATAAAACATTATGACAGTAGTAGATTTTTATATTGAATGTCAATCAGTCATAATTAAAAATACTTGTTCGAGTTGATTATTTCTTATGGAATAAACTGTGTACTCTATCTTGCTACTAGAGATTTTAAACTAATTCCGAAGATTTTTCTTTTCGTACTAATATGTATCTATAACGATAATTTAATCAAAATTGAATTTCGTTGAAATAAAATCAAAATTCTTATGATAGTGCTGATCTCCAACACCTGAATGAACTAACCTTTGACTTTCATGAAAATGAAAATATCTGTTACAAACCTTTGACACATAGTATTAATGTTGTCGTCTAAAGTTAAACTTTTCAATTTATGAAACTCTAGATGTTCATTGACTCTCCACACAATTTAAAAATGTTTAGGACGTCCACTCAATAGGTACGTCAAAGGGACAATATATGTTCGACGCGTTCTCGAAGCGTCCTTAAAACTGACTCGTTGCGTCACTCGCGTAGGTTTTTCGTACATGTGAGTCTTCGAATTTGAAGAAAGATTTTCTAACTACCCAATCCATCTGTACCAGGTTTGTCAATGGGTCAATTTGCCCTGATGCGGACTCCCAAGACTTGCGAGGGAATAAAAGAAAAAATTTTGTTATAATCTATGAATGTTACAGAGTTAAGTTATACACTGACAATATCCTGACAGCTAAAAAATTTCGATTTGTGATGCTTCCAGTTTTAAAGAAAAGTCCTAAAGTCTTTCATCACTCACAGTAATGACCTCAAAAAATTGCTTTTCATTTCCAGCCTAATCTTTGAAGATCAGATAGAAAGCCGAAAATGGAAAATTTTTGGCACTGAGACTTAATGGAACATTTAGCCGAAGTGCACATTTCTTTCTTTTTCTTCTGTTTTTTCAAGCAATCTTCTTCAATTCATGAATATCGAACTTTCCGTGGTGAGGATAGATTGAAGAAATTGGTGCCGACAGTTCAGACCGTTGCGACCTCAACGGTAGACGGTAGATGAAGAAACAGACAGATACCCAATAGTTAATGCTTCAGTTTCTGAGTGACTCGAGGATGGTGAAAATCACTCCTGATGGTAGTAATTATCCTTGTACCGAACAACATAAGCCTAATAGCATGGGTAAATTAGTGTTTTTGTCATTAAAAATTGCTAACAACTTGGAAATGGTTTCTAGCGACGGACGGCATCTAAAATAGGAGTAAAGTTTGCAATAAATGTCTGCCAGGACTTAACTTTTGGTTATGTTGTTGATATTTTTTCACACTTCTCAAGAAAAAATTACCTTTCAAAAAATATCAAATTGTCTGAGTACCACAAGAGATCGTCAAAGATAGGTTTTTTTGTTACTCAACTTAAAATTGACTTGAGTCGTCCATATCATTGTTTGACATGAAATATTTTTTTTGCTAAACCATAGAAATAACTAGACATTTCTGCATCCCTATTTATGCGTAAATGCTCACTTTTTTTCAACATCCCTTAATATCATTTTAGCTGAAAAAAAATTCACAAAAAACTTAATTTTTACTTCCTGAAAAACCTACTGTCAATAGTCAACTATTAATTAGTTATTCATCATTGTCAAGAAAATCGAAAAGTTTATCATTCATTCTACTTCATCAACAATCATAAAATAATATAATCTATTGGAATAAAAGGTGATAAAACCTACTTACAACGTGAAATCTCGCAGATGTTGCATGTTGCTGCTAATGATAAACTTTGGATATGTAGAGTTGTTTCCACCATTTCGATTAATATTTTAATTTGTTTGAAGAAAGATCGACAATACTATGTTTCTTAAACTCACATTCACAGTTATACAATATATAAGTCATTTGTATTTCGTGAATCAAATCCGTGTTTCCATGGCAAATTCGAGAAAATTTTACGCACTTAATACTAAAATAAATATTTTCCTTTTGATTTTCAAAAGTTTTTAGGAGTATGTCCGTTATTCAAGTGCTTCAGCTGATTAAATAAAAATCATTCTGTCTGGTCTATTTCACGTTGAAGGTTGCATCCTAATACAGAATAATAAATGCCTTATCATATGGAAATCAAGAAGCCGTATTTTCCTTGAAACATATGTATAATAAAACATATTGTATACATCATGGCCCATGATTAGGGTGTTAATATTTCCTCTTTGATTCACTTTGGCTTTGAAGCGTGAACGGGCGTTTTCACGCTCCGACGGCGTTTACCTAAAACTCTAAATGAGTGGTGGTAGTTAGCCTGAAGGAGCAATGAAAGTACGTGGAGATTTCTGCTTGTAGAGGAATTCTGGTGAGAGGAGGTTCAGCTACGTTCGCCTAGATGGCAAACCTTTGTATAGCACTGAGTTTGTCTTCTCGCATTGCTTAAATACTGGCCTCTAGGATGCTCGTTCATCGTTGCTGGCTGAGAGCCCCTGATGAGTCCTAAGAAGGTCGAAACTTGTCTGTCTCTGCTTAGCTGCGATGACGGCATTTTCTCATCTTGGATGGATTTGCAAACGGGATCTCCACTAGTCCATTCTCTATTTATAAAACATTATGCAAAGCTACATTCTTGCACCTTTTGGAGCAGAAGAGTCAGATGTGCAGGGACAAGGAGAAAATTCTATGTCTACGTCCTACGTCATTCCCATCTTTATGGTCACTTTCTGCAGGTGCGGAAGATGTTGTTCAATAGATCTTTTGGAGCGGGAAGCAGGTCAGTCGTCACTGATTTCCGACCCATTTTGATTGTATTCCAGCCAGAATTTCCTGGATCTAAAAATTGATAGTTTTATATTTGCACCTGTGAACCATCAGTATTAATTAATGAATTTTTTTATGAACTGCAACACAGGAAAACCATACAGGTCTGTAGTATAATAAAATGAGGAAAAGGAAAAACCCCAGCAGAAAAAAAACCCTGACCTCGCCCGTGATAGAATAAAATTTACAAAAACTATTATATATCAGAGGATCTTGAAGGACATATTCGTAAGAACATCTTCATGTAGTTCTCCCATGGGCAGCAGAGAAGAACAGACTTTTCACCAATCCACCCGAAATTCCAAATCTGAAATCAAAAAACAAAAGCAGAAAAAAATTGTTATTTTTGATGAATTAAATTGTTTTGGAATTAACCACCCATTGCAGAAATTCATTCTCCATGAATTAGTCAGAAATGTCACAAAGTTTGAAAGAAATGAAAAAACTCGTGCAATTTACCTTTTTTGTAGTGCTGAACATTAGAAAAACAGATAACACAACAACCTAAACCGTGAACTGGACTAAGTGAAAAATAAATGAGTACGTAACTTTCAATTGTCAATTGGGTCTAGCTGATTTGATTGATTTTCATTTAGTTCTTGGTTCGTTAAATTTTCTGCTCTCGTATTTTTATAAATAAATTTGAGTTATGGGATCCGGAGAATATTATTTTTTTCTGAAAAACGAGATCGAATATTACAGTTTCTTTCGTGGACATTTTCATAACTTCGCAAATCACAACAATGTCCGGGAAATTTGAAAATGTATAATAACGAAAGCGTATTAACAACTCTTGAAATGTTCAAATTGTCAATGCAGTATTCCAAATGATATGAGAAAGAGTTGGAAAAACTCAGTTCTATGACTGTCGAATTTTTTTAAGAATTCATTTCACTCTCAGAATGAAAGAAATTCATTCTCCGAAAAAAGACATAAATCTCATGAAATAAAAAAACAGTACGAGATTATAACTTAAGACCGCCCAAAAAATTCGTTTCTGACATCCAGACCCAAACCAAACCGGTTCCAAATTTCCAGAAATAAGAACAGCATCAAGACCGAATAAATCATCGGCTCCTCACAGAGAGTTAATACCTCTGCGGATATTGAATTGAAAATGAAGCATCAGAAGCAGATTTATTGTTTTTTTCAGAAAGTATTTCTCAGTCGTGATCGTAAATCACATCCCAGAGGAGTGACATTTTATTACACCGACCAGTCTAGCTGACTGGAATATATAGTGTGAATATATTTGAAGTCTATCGATTTTCTCTTGATTTTCACCTCGTTTGCAATGAAATGGTTGGTGTGGGAAATCTGGAGGAGAATAGTTGAGCCGAATGGAACTTGCAAACTCTCTAATTACATGCAGTTAAGGAAAGAAATGTGTTCACATTCAAGCCCTGAATCTAACGAGTGAATTCTCCAGTAGAAATTCTTTCGATGCTCACGGAAATCATGGAGAAAACGAGAAGTTCATGAGACATTATATTTAACATGGAAATTCAGGCATTTTATATCATATTGAAGCATCTTCCAGAAACTGGTTCCTCTGGTTATCACAAGCGTCTAAGAGGAACAATGTTTTTCGTTCATATACAGAATCAACATGGGCGCCCGCAGGGGGAGGCCGTGGTCGCTCCTGAGATTTTGATCTGCTTCTTATTTTCGAGCAGAACCGAATACTGATTTCTCCTGCTCCTCATCAAATCAGTATTTGAGGAGAAAAAATTTTTGATAGCGCCGCGACGCCTGACGTCTTTATTTATTCCGCAGATTTTTATGCGCATCTCAAGTCGACATTGACTGGTTCAAAACGCCATTCACAGAATGAAAAAATATTCGGACGTTTTCGAGAAAATTGGGGTTACCAAGATAAGTGAATCACCCTGTACACTATGTAACATAATGAAATGTTTCGATGTTTAAAGGAAGAAATTGTTAGAAAAAAATTATTCGTATAAAAAATTCACACAGTTCTGTACAAAATATCTCCATAGTTTGTTATTGACGTCGAGGCTAATTGAGATGTTCCTGCTACCTGCGATATCTATGATTGTAAACCTTCCAAGTTGTCGGCAAATATGATTGATTCACCACTTACGTTAGTTGTCTACACGCTCACTAGTAAATATTAGAATCACATTTTCTTCATCTTCTGGAGACACCTTCATTGACAGATTGAGGGAAAACACTCGGTCCTGTCAAACTCACTGGATTTTGACTATACGTTGTGTTGATGTTCGCTGTTTGAATGTAGATGTTATCATTAAATATTGAACCTCTTCAGGAACTCTGAATGAATGTTGACCCAATCGAGTGCTTTACCAGCTTTGATTCTATTTAATGGCATCTTCCACTGTATATTGTGAAGTAGAACTTCCGGTTAACATTGGAATATCCATTCTCTATTTCACGAAATATCTCCTCCTAAATAAAGAAGATAATGATTCGATGATCAATATATCCATGGCAGGATGCTAACACGTAATCAATAAATATTATCATCCGAATTGTGCTAGAATTATCTCAAAAGATTTTTTTGTATAAGATGTGGCAGAATGAGCGGGTCTGACCCACGAAAAATTATATCACGAATGAACGTTTTCAAATGGACTCTGAAAAAATATTCACCCTAATCGTTTTTTCCAAGTGAGGAGCAAATTTGCTGAGACCAGATAGGTAAATTTGAATGAATTTTCAACTCGCAGGTAACGCGGTTATTCAAAATGCTTTTTCATAATCAAAATCAACATCACGAATAAAAAAGTTCAGAATACATCTATCTACATTTAATTTTTCTTTCACATCGTATATTTCAACAAACACTAACACAGAGACTCAGAGACAGACACTTTCAAATTATTCGTTTCTTCATTTTAAGGGACAAAACCCTTTATGAACTTGGCAGCTTCATAACTCCTAGTCAGAATATAGAACTCATTTCGCTCATAGTATTATTCACATATCATCAGCCGTCATTTGAGAGCCAGGTACCCATCCTAGGGTTAGAAGGAAATTGGAATTCGTAATTGAAGGCAGCACATCATTCATTTCGCCATCAGTGGGCTGGAGTTCAGGCTCGTACCGAGTATTTATGTGAAGGTTTATCAACGGGGATGCTCTCTCAATCCCGTCGAAATATGGCGCAAGTTTTATAGCGTATCAAAATGTATGCTGTATGCAGATACGAAACACTAAAGTATGCGGGACACAAAGTTCGACGCATCTGTCTAACCCGATAGCGTCGTGTGAAATTCATATTTTCAGATATGATATACTTATAGATTTTCTGGAGCAACTGATGCGTATAAATGAAATGTTCCGAAATATGAATCCTCCATCTATTTATATATGAAATATATTGGGGGCGGTTCTGTTTTGAAATTTAACGAATCCATATATTGAAGGTATCTTGAGCCGAGTAATAGTACTTCTCATAATTCATTTCGAACATTACATTAAGAAACCTACAGACATGCAACCATGTAGGTAACTTGTATGGTTGGGTAGGACTTACCTATAATGAATATATGTATAGTCACCCAGGAGACGATTTTGAAGTGATATTTTCATGTCATAACTTGGAAATACCTTAAACAACTAATTAAGGAAGGTTTTTCAACACATAACAGAGTATTTCAATGAAAATACTAATAACTTTATGTAATGAAACTGATTACAGCATTGTTTTCAGTTATATTTTTCGTTTTGTGGTTGTCAGTACTGACCTTTGATCCTCTCAATTTTCAAATCAAATCAATTCAAATTCCGTAATCTGTCCGATTGTTTCTGGATGGAATAACGAAAGAATGGTTTGATTCTAAATTAATTATATTGAGTTTGGACAATGGTTTTCAAATATGGAAAAGTAACTGCTTGGAAAGTTTTCGTGAAACTAGTTGGCATAAGTATAGAGAGGCATATTCATTTAGGTACATAGGAGGAAGTTTAGTTGACTACGCTTTTAGAAGGGAAAATTTGTTGTTGAATCTCCGAAACAATTTCCCAATTGACATATTAATTTACTTAACTGTGACAAGTTTGCCAAAATTTTTGCAAGATAGAATTGATAGATCAGATGTAACAACTTTTGAGAAATTATTAGGTGAGTTACGGAAGTTGTAAGGTTTAACAAAATATGAAAACGTTGGAAATATCAAAAATGGTAATATGAATGAACCTGCCAAACGAATTTCATCACCAATAAATAGAAAAATAGATAAGAATGGTGTTCCAGGGAGGTTTCATCCAGAGACTTTATGTCGGCTAAACAATAGGAATTTCAATAATTTCAAACAAGAGAACGTAACCGGTACCATGTGATCGGCAAACAATGTTGGGGTACAGGATGAATTAAATGAGGTCATTTCCAATCAAAAAAACTAGTTTTGTTGCCATTGATCAAATTGAGAGTGTTCGTAAATGATAATGAATTATGTGGAATTTATGATTCAGGCTCAAATGTCACTCTTCTGAATTCGAAAGTGGCAGATGAATTATGTCTACGCATTCAAGATGATAAGAACACATTCAAAACAGTCGATGGCAGGGCAAATTTTTCAGGAAAACTAACTAAAAAAATGAGAATCAATGATATTGAAAAAAAGAAGTTGTGTTATTTGTAATTGATGATAATAATTTCGAGTATGATATTCTACTCGGATTAGATTCTATTTTCAATTTTCAACTAAAACAAGATTTTGATTTGAATATTTATCAAAGATTAGATATGAATGAAGAGAGAAAGATCGATTTTTCTACATAATAATAATGATAGTGAAGATTACAACGTCAATTTCAATGAGGGGATACCGACAGAACTTTTCGAAGCAAAATTAGAACATTTGACAACAAATCAGAGGAATAAAATTGAAATGTTAATAAATAAATATGATAATATTTTTGCAAAACAGAAATTCGATATTGGTCAGGTGTAGGATTATAAAGCACATATGAAACTATTAGAACATAAATTTGTAGCTAAAAAACCATACAGATGTTCAATGGACGATCAAAAAGAGATAGAATTCCAAATAGGAAAATTGTTGAAAGCGAATCTGATTGAAGAATCTTCCTCACCTTTTGCAGATTGTGTGTCGATTTCCGTAAAATCAATAAATTAATTCTTCCCGAACCACAGCCCATCGATCGATGAAATCTTAGCCAAGACCAGTAATGCAAAAGTATTCACTAAATTAGATGTAAATTCTGCCTTTTGGTCCATTCCTGTTCGTATCAAAGATAGATATAAGACTGCTTTCGTGACGCAAAATGGTCACTGGCAATGGAAATGTTTACCTTTTGGACTTAAAACATGCCCAGCGATATTACAACGTATTTTGAATAATATTATCAGAAAATATAACCTGAATTCATTTTGCTCAAATTATATTGATGATATTTTAATATTTTCTTTAATATTTGAACAACACATTGAACATTTGGAGGAACTCCTGAAAGCAATATGTGCAGAAGGATTCAGACTTAAATTTATCAAATGTAATTTTGCCAGAGAAGAAGTCAAATATTTAGGCTCGTATTTAGGACATATTGTAGGAAATAATACAGTACGAACTATAAATGACAATTTGATTTCCATTAGGAATTGCTCTCCACCAGATAATCGGAAGAAGATAAGGCAATTTTTGGGGAAAGTTAATTTTTATCACAAATATATAAAGGATTCAGCTAGATTATTAGAACCGTTGCATATTTTACTGAGGAAGGATGTTAAATTCAACTGGTCATTGGATTGTCAGGCAGCTTTCAATAAGGTTAAGGACATCCTTTATTCTGAGCCAGTTCTTGCAATTTTCGACCCAAATGCCTATATCACTATATATACTGATGCCAGTATTCAAGGATTAGGAGCTGTTTTTAAACAAAAACAGATTAATGGTGAAATGAAACCCTTAGCATATTTTTCTAAAATCTTAATAAATATCAAAAAAAGGAGAAAGCAATATTTCTAGAATGTCTGGCAATTAAGGAGGCAATAAAATACTGGAAATATTGGCTAATGGGAAGAAAAATTCGATGTTGTTACTGATCACAAGCCATTAGAAAGAAAAGAATTTCGCACAAGACCAGATGAAGAGTTGGGTGACATGATGAATTACTTATCACAATTCGATTTCGAGATTAAATATGCCTTGATTTGTCAGTTGTTAATTAATGAATGTCATTACGTATTTCAAATATTGTAAACTGAGAACTCGAAGAAATAGCATTGTTTTTGATTTTTTTCAGGTTCGTAAGTTATAATTTTAAGATATCAGAGTTCGTTTGTTAAAGAAAATAAAAATTTTCAGGTTGAAGACATCAAATTGTCTCTTTCTCGAAGTTAAAAATAAGAATTGACTTTTTTCTTATAAATTTAACTCACATGTTTTATTTTTTTCGTTATGACCAATATATTTTACCATTACATTCCATAATTATAGCAGTGAGTTGAATGCCATTTGATGAATATTTGGCCATTTTGGAAAACAAAAGTAATCTTCGTGAAATATCGTGAAATGCGCATTCTTCGAATAATTAATGATTTAAAAAAATCTGTATCAGCGAAATTAAAAAAATTGGTTACTTTGGCCGAAAGTAATTCTGTTCAGAAGATTCACAGAATCAAATTTCTGCTACATTTTCTCGAAGGTTTAGTTGGTAGATCTAATGCTCGGAAAAATGTTACTGTCATATTTTAGGGGTGGCTTAGCTCATTATGAAAGTTTGAAATGGTTATATCTTTTCATCTAGGCTAAAAAGTATTTCTTTTGACCTCAACAATCTATGGTTTGAATATATGTACAAGTCAAAGACTCACCCTTTATTGTTCTACGATATATTTTCGATGTAATATCTATTCTGAGGGTAAGTGTTTTACTACAATATTTATATGTCAGCCTGTTTTCCAAAACTGTCAAACTGTATTGAACCTATTTGCTTTTTAATACACTGTAATTTTAGCCTGTATAATGTCATCATATTGTCATATTGTCCATTTTAGCTTGATAAAAGCTACATATTAGCCGATACGTTGCTGGAAGAATAATAAATGCATATATGTTCCTTTTGACCGTTATCTTCCATTGCTTTCGAATATAAATGTTGCTATTCTAGTATGAATATGGAAGCCATTGATATTAATAAACATGAAAACACGTGAACAGAAAAAATGAAACACACTTTGTACATGACGCATGTTTGCCAGTCTAGGACGAGACCCGAATCAAGCCCACAACGGAAAGGGGGCGATGGGCCAATTGACATCGGACACGTCAACACTCTCCCTTCTTCCTCCATCAGCGGCGCTATGAATAAAAGCTTGAATTGAATCCTGCAACAGGGCGGTTAGTAGGTAACTCAGTTACAATCCTAGATCTAGGCAAAAATTGGGTAATAATCCAGAACCAATAAGCCTGGAGGAATCTCTTAATGTCAAGACAGTTGGAATTTGAGACTAACTCTGAATTCATATAAAATGTCTCGTATTAATACCAAGGTAGCTTAATGAGATAATAAAAGTGAATTAAAATATTAAAATAAAAAGTCATAACTTTGAAAATACCAAACGGAGACTTTACTTTCGACAGAATAAATATTCGGTGAAAATGAGGGCAAAAGGAAAATTTGAACATGCCTGATGGCCAGCAAAGTGCCATATTTCAAAGCTCATTCAGCTTCAAAGCAGAGTAGTGGTCAAATTTTTTATCCAGTATAAAAAAATATCTGCAATTAGAATTCCTCCAGAGTAAATATAAAATTTATAACTTATCTAGCCAGGACACCAACACCTAACCGATCTCCAATTCATAGGTATGAACCAATTACTTTCATACTTTCATTTGCCGTTTCTTGAAATATAATATGGTATGTAATAGTTTTTTTCAGGACTTTGGGTATTTTTGTGATAGGTCACCTTATAACTAATTATCAGGAAAGAGCCACACGCAAAAATAAATCGAAATCATTTTAAAATTTATGATTGACGCTAATCCTTAGCTTAGTTACTTACTTTTTTCGAATGATGTGGTTGACTAGAGTAACTTAAAACTACATTATGAGATGTTTGATATTATGGTAGTCATCTATTGTGACTTAATTTTTCCTGTTGCAAAAAATGCATAATAATAATAATGAAAAAACCTTTGGAAGAACTGTACCCTGGACTTTGTCTAGGGTGCTCGAGATTCCGTATTGAAATATTTCACTCCGATGAGCTACTTTATTTCATCGAAAATGAATATCGTAAAATAACTCAAAACTATAAAAAACTGTTTTTGAAACATAGATGAATTCAAAATAGTAATCATCGAAATGAATACCATTTTCAATTCCCAGGCTCAGAGATCTTTTATCATGAGGTTGGAGAAATGATATTAGATTTTGTCACTGAGATGAGAGATATACCGGTTTCGGCCTTGTTGAGCCTCATCAGTATCCCGCACATCTCAGGACAAAATCTACATGAAAAACTTCAGAATTTATAGCAATTGGTTGTGAAGTAATGAGTAAAATATTACAAAGTACTAAGGTGGTGACATCCAATTGCGTCAAAATAAAGTTTCACATCTCCAATCAAATGCAAAAAAAGAAATCTGTACTTCCTCTTTCACTGAATGAGATTTCAGCAGTGGCTCTATTCAGGGCCCGCTTGCTAGTTTCTCAAAGTGATGGAAACGCCCAATTATCATTTCTCCAACCTCATGATAAAAGATCTCTGAGCCTGGGAATTGAAAATGGTATTCATTTCGATGATTACTATTTTGAATTCATCTATATTTCAAAAATGTTCTCGATGTGCCTTCGTAAAGGCAAAGAATTTTCTTTTTCTTATAAAAAACTGTGCTTCGAAATTATCTTCGAGCACACACAATAAGTATGTTCGTTGAACGAGATACCTATTACAAATATTCACATGATTAAATGAAATTACAGAATTAATATATTGAATTGAATTGGTGCAGTCACTGAATATTACAGTAAAGGTATTCGTACAACCTGTTTTCATCAAGTTCAAATACGTTAGCTACGATTTTTTCAGAGTTGAGTTGGTTCGGCATCTGGAACATTACCATCAAATTGATAATGAAGGTCAAGCATAACTCCATCCAATGATGTATATTGACACCGCTTCACTTTAAAAACAATATTTTCAATAACTTCGTGCCCAATAATTTCGTAACTAAAAGATTCGAAGATTACGCAGACCTAACTATATTTCTTTATGAATTCGATTTTTTTTTCATCTTTACACGAAGATGGAATTCACGTTGAAAAAAATGTTGAAAAACCCCGCATTTTAAACTTCAGAAACCAATTAATGGATGAAAAGGCGGGCAACAACGCTGCAATTGAGTATATTTATTATCTCGAACAACAGAAATATTGCTCGTTGTGTTTTTTGCCATCGTTCTCATTCTGGGGAATTTTGTCAACTAAGACATCTACATAGCGTGAAGTAACAAATGGTCCCAACTGATGATTTTTCATATGACACAAACTCCTCGTTCTTACATTCTCGTGAAAAAAAAAATTCAAATGAGAGCCTCGGGTGCCTGAAACCTGTAAATATTTCCGTGAGCAAAGGTCTTTTATTAAAGATGAAAATTAGGAAAGATTCATGTTTAGTCAGATTCAAACTAGATGATTTGATAGCACAGGACATTCTAGATTCAGAAAAGCATCTTGAATAATTGTTTAAGTTTTTTTCTCTCAAAAAATCTGTTCTCGACTCTTATACACGAAATTCAATAATATTGGATAACTAAGTACGCCAAAGTGACATTCGATACTATTGATTAGAAAATATCAAAAATATCATTTTGCACCTTGTTCGTCGAGAGTTGAAATGATTGACATAAAAGAATATAGTACCTAGTTATTATTATTATTATTAGGGTCAGTTTCACAAAACTTTAATTGTGCGATTAAAAAACCTTCCGTAAGTTCGAACCAATCGAATCGCTCGTTCTGAAATTTCAAGTAATTTAACGGTACAAACAAAGTTTTGTGAAACCGACCCTATGTGTTCTAATTCTGATCAAAGTATTTTCAAATGTCGCAGAGTGTTGGTTCCGCCTATGGACATTTTGTTCAGATTGCGAGCGACTACTGAAAACACATGAAGAAATAAAAACATGTGACTTCTTCATGTGAAAAATTTTATGGAATGAATTGTAGGTTAGTATTAGATTCGAATCCGTTGATATAACTTTTCCGATTATTTCGTTTTCTAGTTTTGTTATAGTACCGTACATTTATTTTTCCGTATTTATTTTGCATGAGAACAGTATAGTGTCACATCGTATCATTGAATTATTGAAAAAGACTAGGAGATAACATCCGTTCTCCATTATTCTGGTCACGGAGAATTCAAAATAAAACCAAACGATTTTTCCTTCAAAGTCTTCCTGTTGTCGACAACGGAAAAAGCGTAAGCAATCTAAAGAATTCACAAGTGCGTACCTAATACAAGACCTGGTGTTCAGAGTTGGTGAGTGTATTATTTGGGACCGATAATTCATTCATACTACTAAATTATTTATTACCTACCTTTCATAGCGAAGCAAAATTTTGTTTGAACTCATTTTAACAATAAATGAGCCAAGGCTTGAGCACACAGTGTCGTCTCCTGGGTAAGTTCCCGATTGTCGTCAACTGTTTCTGTATGAGAAAAGCATTACAATGGTCACCCGACGAAACCACTGGTTCAATTTTTTCTGTGGTTCATAACAACAATTATTGGAATGAAAACCTTTCTTGGAGCAGCTCAAGTGTAATTTATTTTTCAATTCATTTTCTGAAAAGATAAGGGCAAATGCGGAGACCAATCAATGAAAAAATACTTTGATAAATAAATAAATAAATGACGTCTTCATTAGGAGAAAAAATGAAAACAAAATGGTGAAATACATCAACCCACAACCTAGCAGCGAAAGTCTAGCACAATGCTATTCAAACTCAACCTCACACATACCAGCCATGAGCTATTATTCAACAAATACTCTCTAATAACAATATGTTAGTACTGAAATATATCTGAGAAACAATAATATATACCCAATGAGCACTCGAATCACACAGCATAAAATGAAACAAGCATGTATACATTAATTTGGAACAACCAACATAATTATTTCTCACACAGCAAATACTCTCTAAGTTTATACTTGAACTTATTTATATTTAACAATTTGAATTCATTTGGGATGGAATTATAAAACTTTATTGATTTAAAAATGAAACTTCTCTGAAATAAAGCTGTTCTATGTCTGGGGACCACAAACTTATCTTGAAATCTCGTAACCCTCGAGTGAACGGAGCCGCGACGAATGAATCTCCCTCTGAGGAAAGACGGAGCATCAACATTTAAAAGAAGCTTATGAGTAAAAGTACCAAGGTGATAATTTCTTCTCGAATCCATAAAGAGACAATTATCCTCTCTAATTTTATAACTAATAGGATCATACTTTCTTTTACCATATATCAACCTATAACACGATTTCTGCACTCTCTGTATTCTATCCCGATTAATCTTGGTTAGACAGGGCCCGTAGATAAAATCACAATATGTGAATTGGGATAAGACAAGAGATTCACTAAGAGTTCTCTTAGTCTTCACATCAAGTATATGCCGATTGGGTTAGATAAGTCTTAAGTTTGAATATGCCCTATTAAGTAACGTTTTTAGGTGTTCTGAGAAGCGTAAATCAGTTTCAAGAATCAAACCCAAATTTTTTGCAACATCGGTGAACGTGAGGCATTGATTATTCAATTCAATTTTCATATTCGATTTCAGAAAACAAGCAGAACACTTGCTGGCAAAACACATAACCTTTGACTTCTCGGGATTGAGGATTAGATTATGTTCAGTAGATAGTTTTAGGATGAGTTTCAAGATATTGTTGATTTCACGAGAAGCATCTTCATATAACTCTTCAGGAAAATGATAATACAGTTGGAAATCATCCGCATAGGCAAGTAGGTAATTTGCATTGAGTTAAAGATCTTATTATGTCAGCAGTGTATATTATAAACAGCAATGGTCCCAGCACTGAACCTTGGGGTACACCAGCAATGATTTCAGTCGCAGATGATAAATTGTTATTTATGGATATATACTGAGTTCTATTACTTAAGTAAAATCTGATCAACTGCAACGAAGAGAAATCAAAGCCATAATATTTCATTTTAGCAATCAACAACTCATGATAAATGCTATCAAAGGCCTTTGAGTAGTCCAACAGTATAAGAACACTAGCCAATCCAGAATCATAGGCCTCCATGATATCGCCGGTCACAGTTGCAGTGCTGTAGTTCTTTCTGTTTCCACATTGAGAGTCAGGTAGTATTTTGTTGGATCTCAAATGATTCATTATTTGATTATGAAGAAATTTCTCAAAAACCTTCGACAAGAATGGCAGTATACTGATAACTCTGAGATCTGAAGAATAGGATGGGTTCTTTACTTTGGCAATGGGCTTACCCAGAGCAATCTTCCACAGAAAAGGAAAATAGTCGGATTCAATACAAACATTTATGATACAAGAATAAGAATAAGAAATGTTTATTTCTATTTATGAACAATATATTTGACAATGAATGGTCTACAATATTGAATCATCCGCATAGACAAGTCATCAACCCCAACCGAGTTACCCCGCATCCCATTCAAGATATCTTCAATCAACAACAAGTGAGGAAGCAAAGGTGTCAGAGAATTGTGCTTGTTCATTATAGTATTCTATTCTAGAATCACAACAATGATCACTAGCGTTAGAAAAAGTTGAAAAATATTTACTCAGAGCATCCGGATCAGAAAGAGATGTTGGTATTTAACTGCTACTTGAAGAACAAACTCTGAGAGATCACGTAAGGCTTTCCAAGATTTAGAGGGGTTTTTCTGGGCGCTTATAGTTTCGAAATATTTTTTCTCTCATTTCTAATCATCGAAACTGTGTAATTACGAAGCTGTTCGTACAAATCCCAGTCTCCCGAAAAACGTATTTTCTTGAATTTTTGAAGTGCAGTCCCTTTGTTTCATCAATAATTTGAGATTAAATGTCAGCCACGGTGCAGGAGGTTTAGTCACCCTTCTCTCAATAAATGGTGCATGTTTATCAAATATTCCCACAACTAAGTCATTGAAAATGTCGACCTTCCCATCAATATCATCCTTGGCTACTAAACGATACCAAGGTAGATTCTCCAGATCTCTACAAAAATTCACCAGATCGAAGTTTCCAAAATCTCGATATCTTATAAATTTAGGTTTCATTTTTCCGCATTTCAAATTTAAATCCACATAAACCAACCGGTGATCGGAAATATCAGAGGTATCCAGGGTACCAACACCAGAGACTAAGTCCTCACTAGTGAAAAATATCGGATCAATCAAACTTGAAGTAGACCGAGTTAATCTAGTTGGTTCTTTCAAAAACTGCCTCAAACCATAAGATTCCAGGCACGTCGTCAAAGGTCCCCGCGGTCCCAGAAAATCAACATTCATATCACCGAGACACAATATTTCATCCGCAGCAGGAGAAATACCATCAAATATGTTATCAATATCATTAATAAAACTATTCAAATTGAAATGTGGGGGACGATAAAAAGTAGCGACAACTATTTTACGAGATCCCACCCTGAACTCTAGAAGTAGATACTCAGTAGCATCACTCACCTGCAGTCCAACTGAAATAATCTGATGTTTCAAAGTTTGCCGTATATAAGCTGCAATTCCACCTCCCCTTCCCTCTCTATCCTTCCTTACAAATCTGCAGAATATCACTATTAAGGCTAGAAGAGAGCCAAGTTTCAGTAAATGTTATGACTACAAAATCATGAACCAAAATTAGCGATGGTACTTCACTGAAACTTTTTAACCCAGATCTGGTATTTAAATGCGCAAATTTCATTTCTTTAAAAATGGATGAGAGGAAATATATAAAAGGAAAAAGAAGTACGCAAGTAAGAAGAAAATAAACATATACACATACATTAGTTCCAACATGCTGTGAGAAAACAAGGTATGTATTATCCCTCACACGAGTGCTCGTTATTCAGTACAAAAGAAAAAATTATTACAGAATAAAAACAAACAAAAACTTGAAAATGAAGTAGAGAGGCTCAAAGGGTATGAAAGAAAAATATTAATACAAAAAATCACTGACGAATGATACAACATGAATCTGCACATCGCCTGTAATTGAAGAAGATAGAGCTGTTCCTGATGAAATTCGGATGAACAAACATGAAAGTAACTTAATTAATGCTTGGGAATAGGGACGAGTCGAAGTCAAATTTTTTGGCTCCATCCGTTCAGAGATCTTCACAACTGCTTGGAAAATTTTCCGACAGCTTTGCAATTTCTTTGACTGCTTTTTAAATTTGCCTTTGGCTTGTTCCTGATTCCTCCACCGAGCTAATAATAAAATAACACCAATTTCATAATACCTTTCCTAAATTTATAAGAAAATATTTTAAAAATAGATTGTCTCAAAAAATCACGTACAGAATATTTTTGATTATTTTTTGAAGAATGATTTTTCATGATTTTCTGCAACATCATGATAATAAGAAAATTTGGTGAAGAACTTAAAGTATGAAACATGTAGAATGTCCAGACAAAGGTTTGTTTATTATTTACCTGGACCAAACATTAGGTTGTCAGGTATAAGCAGAAATTATCGAATAACATCTGCTTCATGTGATGAGCTATTATTATGGTACTCGAAGAAAGTTTTGTGCGGCTGACTAATTTTCATTACATTGATTCTTACTTTGACTCAGTTTGAGAAAGCATAAACTATTCCTTTTGAAGCGTAATGATTCATCATTAGAAATAATCAATCACTTCAAATACTCATTCCTACTACAATGAGTCCGAATTGTCGGTGTATTATCCGTATTTGTCATTCCCAGCACCGAAAGAATCGATTTCTTCGAACAGAAGTGAATTAATGCCCTTTCTCAAAATAAATAAGGTTTGATGAATCGGTCTCATCCAGGACAATATAGCGTCATGTGGCGACATCGCATCGGCCTCAAACCAAAGTCGGCAATCCGCGCTATGGAGTGTGCAACTCACTATTATCGTTATATCCTACCTCCGGGATCATCAATCAAATGAAAGAAATATTATCCTTTCAAATCGCATGCATTGGTGGTCTGCAGATAGTTCAGTTCCTATTACCGCGATAGAGAAATTTATCAACTCATCCCTCCTGTTCCTGGGATAAACCCGGTATCTACCCGCCACGTCATCATTTCTCATTTTGAATTCACTTTTAAACTCCCATTATCCCGATGTTTTACATCCTTCAGAAGGATGAATGCTAGCAGGGGGGTTTTTGAGATATATAAAAAGATTGAAGGTGGATCGCTCAATTTGAGTGAGCTGTTCGGTTCAGTGCGCGTTCTGTGTAAGCGTCGTGGAAATTCTTGGCAGGTTTTATATCGCCTTTGGGTTATTTCCTCCTCATTTGAGACCTACTTTGATACAGAATATTCGGCTCTGTCATCTTCGATTGATGTTTAGTATCGTGGCATTATACTTGAACTATATTTCATTGCGAATCATACTGCGATAAATTTCAGCTTATTACTTACAGAGATTAAAATTTTATGTAGCAGCAGAACGATGAAGGACGAGGGGAATTCTGATTTTGTTTTTTGAAAAAAAAATTTACTTACTTATCCGGCCTTTCCGAGCGAATCTCGATTCAACTGTGAAGTGAAACGGAAGCTAATGGAAGTAATATTTAGAGTCTACAGGAAATTAATCATAGTACCAAACTACTTGATTCATCTACAATAAATTTAATAATTTTTTTTTTTATTTTCAAACTTTTCGGAAGTAGTTATTCACAGTGTCACATATATTCTAGTTTGGTTTACTCTTCTTCTAGTTACCAACGGATCTCTAATCATCATTATTGTTCATATGACTATTACATGAAACAACTGGAACTTCATCAAGACTTGAAAAATTTGAGAAGATCTGATGACGAAAATCAAAGTACCGGATTGAAAAATCCAATTTGAAGGCATTTTTGAGTAAATCGGATTTCTTGACTCTAAGGTCAGTTTCATGAATTGTTTGTGGATTTGAGAGGGTGTTTGATAAAATTCTGACCATTTGTCGGAAGAACTGGGACATCAGTTTCATCATCTAAATATCATCAAACGCCTAGTTGTGCCTCCTCAGGAGAGATTGGCATTCATTTTCAAGTATGTAAAAAAAATCATCATGATTCAGTGCCTTGAAATGATAATCATCTACATAATATTCATTAATTTAATCAGATTTTATCAAAACTCATAAACACTAGAAATAAAGAACGTGAGATATACAGGGTGTACCAAATCCGACGGCCTAATAGACGGAAATTTTTTTTTCCGTTTTTTCGTTTACAATTTTGATAGAGTATTCAATTCTGAATACATTCTCATTCAAATCGTTGCATTCGTCGAAATGATTTTCAAAATATCGAGAAAAAACTCAAGAAAAAAGGAAGATAAGAGTATTTGGTTGATACTCTGCTGAATCTGATTTCCAAAAAATATAGAGAACTTTGCAAAAAGAAAATTTATTTTTGTTTCTCATTCAGAGGTTAAGTTTTTCTCATATAGTTTTCTATTTATTTTTTTTTCCGCAAACATTTCTGATGTTAAATTCAGAACCGTTTCTTCTGCAATGACAGATGGACTAGAGCTCATTTGGAAAGTCTTAAAAGTTCGGAATTCAAATATCCGCTCTGCCTAAAATCTTGATCATCCTAATAAAAATAGTCGCTTCCACTGTAGTTGAAAAAGTATTTCGTACCGTCATCAGAAATTGCGCATTCAGATCGTTCGCATCTTTCCTGGATCACGTATATCGCAGAGACAAATAGTTGGTTATCTAATTTCAACAATGTGAACAATTTCTTTAAGAAGCCTGTCAGGTAAAAGTTCGAACTCCAATGAAGACCTTGTGCAGAATGATTGGCTCATCTCTCCAACTTACTGGAAACGTTCAGACCCAATAAGATCCGCTATGCAGTTGGAACACTGCTTTTCTGCAGATTTGAACCCGACCAAAACGTTTAGATTTTGAAACACAGATTATGTTGACGAGGAAAATGAAAACCGTTGACTATTTTACTAATGTAAGTGGTTTAGTGTAACCAGTTCAATAGAAAAACCGCTGAAACCTCGTTGCTTCAAAAAAAAAATTATAATGAAACTCTTGCCTATAGAGTATATCTGCAATTGATTCTAGAGCATGAACGATTGAAAAATTTTCCGAGAATCGTTACAAAAGTGGAACAAAGGACTGACTGAAAGCAAAAAGATAGCTCTGATCTTCATAGACAAAATTGTTGAGTCTGTATCGATCTTCGCCAGAAGATATATCATTGGAAGAAGATTACTCACCAACAAACATGACAGAAACTGAAGCCCTCAGATTTGGAAATCATTGAAAATATCAGAGTGACGGAAGTAGTGACGTGGTCCTAACTCTAACTCTACAATCTTATAAAAAAATATCAGATGAATTCGAAATTCTTCTTTTCCATTTGCATTGTATGTGATTACAACCCATGAAATAGAAGATGCAGATGTTTTCCAAGTATAAATTCTTAGAGAGGGATGACAAAACCACACAAAAAATTTCTAAATTTACCCTTAGCTTAGAGAAGACAATTATTGAAAAGTCAGAATGTTTGTGCCCAGTAATTACATGATGTTCTATCAGTATTTGCATCCGAGAATATTGAATCTGACCCTAACTAAGAGACAGTGAAATAATTCATGTAGTTTGTATTTGTAAATCAGAGAAACAACATGCTCAATTCAGCTGAATAGTTATAAAGGCAGCTCAATTAATCGAGAACATCCCCTGAAAAAATATCTCCTGAGTATGACAGACAATCGAACTGGCGGAACGTCGAGAATGAATCTACAACTACGGCCGATATGCTAGGTAGCGGTAGCGCACAACTGTTACGTCCCGTGAATGCGACCATTGATCGTACAATCCTTAAAGCTCTCAGAAATCATCAAATGGTTATACCTAAAAGAATGCTCTAATTGTATACCGTTTCAATAAAAATCCTTAAATTTCATCTCCCATTAAATGAGAGTTAACAGATAAGCGAAACGATCGAATGTGAACGGCCCTGAAGGGGACCAACATAATTCAACCGAATTCCCCAAATCTTCAATCCAATCGGCTGATTCGAAAAACAATTGGCGATCAGCATATCCCAATTTTGACGACCGATGCCGAGGTAATGTGATTGGTTCTGTTGGAAAATGGAAATTCCATTCAATATGCTGCTATTACAGCGCGACGTTCGTTGTATTTCAGGATCTCCTTCAACTAAAACGTCATGACGGACTGCACTTTTCTTGATCATATCACGACTCAATTATTTCGCTCATCGAGTTTTGAACTAACTATATCTATCATAATAGGAAAAACTATTATTATAGTCATATCAAAACTAAGTATTCGTAGGAACAGAAGAGAGAAAATGATGAACATTTGAATTTCTCGTTTTATTCTGTTGCTTCCTACTTAAACATTAATTTTTATTTCATTGTAGGTTTTCAACTAGTCTTCTATTCAAATGCGTATGAGGAACTCGACCGATATTGAATAGAGTAAATAATTCAGCGAAATATTGCAGTATAAATGTTATGGAAAAAAATGTTACGCTTTTATACATGACTGCTACTTTGGAATCGTTATAGAAACCAACCACGATCTCAGAAGAATGAAATGGAATTGAATAATTTAAAAGATCAGTTTTCTCTAGACTAAGATAATCTAGTGATTGGTTTGAAACGAATAGAATAATTCTCGATGAAGATAGGACACAAAGTATAGTATTCAGCAATGAGGACGAAAAATGAACATCACTATCTCACCTGGAGTTGTATTTCAGTCTTCAGCGAGCTGGAGCGAGCAGGTGGATCATCCCTGCAAAAAATTGTCAGAATCGGTATTCATGATTCGATAAAAAACCTTATATCAAGCTGACAAAACTCACTTATTTTGCATTCCTGAGTGTGGCATCATAATCCTTTGGGGCTATTCTCTGGAATCCATCAAACAGAAAATGGCTCTCCGCGAATTTTCGACATCAACTGAGGAAAAAGCTGTCGCGAGATTTTCTAAACGGAAATGACATTTATCGTGACCTCTTTATTCATTTATGTTTGTGTAAAATACAGAAACGAAAATCCATAGAAGTTTAGAACAAACCTTTCATATCACAATAATCGGTTTAGAGGAGATAATGAGTATATTATATCAAAGAACCGATTGAAAAATCTCATCAAGGCCCAAATAACATCTGCCTGAAATTCTACACTAAACCGTCAGAAAATATTAAGAATTTTTTGAATCCTCGGAACAACATCCTGTATATCAAAATTTGAAAATCTGTTTCCATATTTGATAAGACCTCAAAAAAATAAACGGAGGCGTGTGTTTAGAATTTTTGCGCTGACAGTTTCACTGCATTTATTTTTATCGTGAAAGTGAAGATTTCAAGAACTGGGATACCTGAAAGTGGTTCGAACTGACTGAATGGTGAATTATCAAAAATATTAAATACATAATTATTTGAATTAACTCAGTATTTACTTCATTACATTGATTTTCTTTTTTATAGCTGCAGACCATTTCAGTTTGAATTTTCAAGTTATTTTTTCGTCAGTTATCATTACTGCAACATTTTTTTACTTGAAAGTGAATTATTTGAGAGCTTGAGTTCCTGAAAGTGGTTTGAAGTGCCAACCTTTTTTGAATATGAATCTTGATAATTGTCACCTGTTATTTCGAGCATTTCGGCCGTCGTCGTGGATTAGCTCTCGACGTCTTTAGGAGTTATATTTCAGGAGATGTTCTCACTGGATTGAACTGCTTGAGTATGAGCAGCTCAATTCAGCGGGAACATCTCCTGAAATATAACTCCTGAAGATGCCAGACACTCGAACTTGCGAAACGTCGAGAACTAATCAACGACGTCGGTCGAAATGCCCGAAACAACAAGTGACATTGAACAATGGCCGCGAAAGCCTCAACCAATTCAATCTTCTCTAGTAAGACTCACAATAGACTTTCAAACCACGTGGACTGTAACCTCTTCATAACTAATTCATTTATCTATAAAAAACACTTGAAACCACTTCAGGAATCAAAGTTTTCAAAAACTTTCACTTCCAAGTAAAAAATTTTTGCAGAAATGATAACTGACAAAAGAATAACTTGAAAATGCAAACTGAAATGGTCTGCAGCTATAAAAGGGAAAACCACTGTAATAAAGTAATTACTGAGTAAATTTAAATAATTTTTTCTAATTCTGACATATGAAGTGACACTTTTCAAAACTCATCGACGTTATGAAACGTCTTACTTTTCGTAACTAGTTACGAAAAGTAGAACTTTTCGCAACTGGTGATGAAATAGTATATTCTAAAACAAGTTGCAGAATGAGCTCCTATTCCAACACGAATTCGAAGTTCGAAAACGAGCGACGAAGGAGCAAGTTTTCGATAGCATGAGTGTTGGAATTGCCTTCTGCAACGAGTATTAGACGGTATTTTCTCTATTTCAGTAAATTTTTTTGAAATATTCTCGAAATTCAAATGAAAATTCAGATTAGTGACTTTTGTTTTGTATCTTGGCAGTTGGTGTGACATACGAAATTTGACAGTTCACGGAATTTGAATTGTTTTGATTCGGAACTTAATTCGATCGGAGGTCAGTACTGACAACCATAAAACGAAACATATAACTGAAAACAATGCTGTAATGAGTTTCATTACAGCACTACTTTTAGTACTGTAATGAACCCATTACGATACTGAAATAGAGAAAGTAAATTTCGCCATTGATTGTGAAAAACACAGAATCGTTGTGAGACTAAACTACTTGAACTATGTACTTCCTTACTTCCTTCATGTATTACATATTATGAAGATCAATACATTTAATATTCAGGTAACTGTAACACGTGAATGGGAAAATTAATTATAAATATTAATTACACAATTTGAACAATTATTATTGATATTGAGCCCAGCGGACAACGAAGTTTTTTGTATAGCATTAATTTGGGTATTTTCTTTGTGATTTTCTATAAGAATGTTTCTCGCAATCTTCTGTTTATTATTATGGATTTCTCCACGTAACCTTCAGCAACTGTATTGGACTTCCATCCTCCATGCTGTTTGATTCTCAGCAAATCAGCTCCAGAATCCGCAAGCAGAGTAGTGGATGACCGCCGAAAACAGTGACCAGTATACAAAGAAGGATTTGGCAACTTTAAAAACTGGGAGATAATTTTCGAAATATTTCCAAATGTGTTTATACCTGCAGGTTGCACTTCACATCTTCCATTCAAATATTTCACAAAAAATCTGTCATGCTTAACATTTGATGGCCTTAGATTAACGTATTTTTTAACCATTTCGATGCAGTCCATACCGTCAAAAGCTCCAGCGGTTATAGCAAATTCTCGACATACTTTCGTCTTTGTGTTCGAAATGGTAACTTTAACAAATTCCTCCTGAAACCCTACATTTTCTACGCGAAGAAAAGTTAATTCACCTTTTCGGCAAGCTCCAGCAACTCCAACGATCAATGCTACCTTATTCATTAAATGTTGCCCATCGGAAGCTTCTTTCAGAAAATGGGCAATGTTTTCTTCACTAAAAACTTTCGACTTTTTAGGTTGGTAACCTTCAGAATGACGTTTTAAAAAAGCCACTAAATTTGTATATATCTTGATATCAATATTTCTCTTCAAGCACAATTCGGTTCTTAACATCGAATATAAGCTCCATAAGGTCGAACTCTTCATTCCTTTTTTTTCTTGAAAATACGCTAGCAACACTTTTTCGTTCAAATGAGTAATCCGTTTTTGTTCACACCATGAACAGAATTTGGCATAGGACAAATCATACTTGCTCCTCGACTTCTTAGGAATAATTGTAGATAACGCAGATTGCGCTGCTTCCTCGATGTCGCTCGGTACGTCGTTCTCTGAATCAGACATTGCTGTATATTTTCTTCTACTTTGAAACGATTTCAAGGAATTATTTGCGAATAAAGAAGCGATTATGATATTCCACTTTTTTGACAATCAAAATTACGAAATACGACACTGTCACTAACGATACTTCCATAGCAACGAAGTGAAAAATGAATATGTATCTCCGAATTCACTTGACGCTTGTAGGGACGTTTTGATACTTTCAATTTGAATTCAAAATTAGAAAAAAAATTGTGTGAAACACGTTGGGAAACACTATTTTTCGTAACTCGCTCCGCTCGTTTCGCAAAAATCCGCTCATTACGAAAAATAATGCTTTTCCCAACTGGTTGCACAAATAACTAATGTATGTAATAGTTTTGATAATTCATCATTAAAACCACTTTCAGGTATACCAGTTTTGAAATCTTCACTTTTACGATAAAAATTAGTGCCGCAGAACTATCTGCGCAAAAATTCTGAACCCACTCCTCAGTTTAGTATTTTGTAGTCTTCTCAAATATGGAAACAGATTTTCTAAATTTTGATATACAGGGTGAGACATGACATGACACAGTAAGAGAGATGCGGTTTTCGTGACCCTGTATCACTTTATGATAGATGGCACGAGAGTCAACATTAAAAAAAAAATCAGGTTGGAGTTTGTGTTTGGAAATCCTTCCTCCGAAGAGCCGTTCCGATAATCGTTATGTCCTTCAATATAAAATATTCAGATACAACAAGTTCATTTTATTTTTCCAATTTATTTTATGTTTCAATTAGAAAATGTTTCTTCCCTCAAATGCTCTGCAAAGCCTTTTCTATATGTCAAGTAGTAGATTCATATGATCAATTTTCATATTTAAACCTCTCGAATCAAATTCTGAACCTGGACACTGTTGTTATATTTGTCACAGTCAGATACTATATATACTATATATACCTCATATAGTTGTTTATGTACCAAGTACGTTATATAGATCATAACGCCCGGAGGGAAACATTCGTCCCGAGGGCCCCTGGCCATAGGGATGAATGCTGCCCGATGGGCGTTATGATCTGATAACGCTCGTGGTGCATACATGATTTTATTTTTCACGTAGAAATTTTACTGCAATATTACAAATTTCATTTCAATAAAAATCGATTGTTCCTATGATTCTCTTCCCATTTAACTTCTAGTTGTAACCATGGCATTTGTTAATATTTCGAAGTTTGTTTTGCTGTCATCAAATAGGTGAATGTCATTACTGTTTTCTTTGAGAAGAAATGATGGAAATGAGTAGTAATTTACCAAATAATATAATTGAAAATGCAGCCAAAGCGACAAATAATTTATTACCGGAAAAATCTAGAAGGATCAAAAAGATGAAGAAAAAGTGAAACTCTTCGCAGAACACTACGAGAAGGCATTCGATTATGAAAACAATGATGAATATGACAAAGACCATGAGAATGAGGTGAATAAGTGGTACGATAAGTGCTTCTCCACGATGGAGGAGGAAGACCCAATGTGCAAAGACGAAGTAAAAATTGAGGAAGATTTATACCTCTCAATAATAAATGGCTCCAAAAATAGCGCCCCTGGAAAGGACCACATACCATGGAAAATAATTAAACAACTCAGCAGAAAAGTACACAAACACCTCATAAAAATATACCAATACTGCTTGGATCAGAAAATCTTCCCCTCCATTTGGAAGGAGGGTGTTATAATTACAATACCCAAAACTAACCTAAACCATTCAAGAACCGCAAATTACAGACCAATAACTCTTCTCCCTGTTTTGGGTAAAATATATGAAAAGATCATTAGAGAAATACTAAACAAATATATTGAAAACCTAATCCCCATCACCCAATTTGGATTTCAGAACGGAAAATCGACCATACATCCACTCAGCATCTTAGTATCAAACACCCAGAATGCCATGATGCAAAAATTTAAAACAGCAGCAATTAGCCTTGACATAAACAAAGCTTTTGATAGTGTATGGCATAAAGGCCTCTTATATAAACTCCATCGGCTCAAGATACCTCGATTCCTTCTGCTCATCATTAAGAACTTCCTAGAAAACCGAAGACTATGTGTCAAAATAAACAATAAAACATCAAACGCATTCACTCCAAAACAGGGCACACCACAAGGATCACCTCTTTCACCTATCCTATACAATATTTATTGTGGAGATATATTTGAGCCGAGAGCTCTTAGTAGTAAGCAGTACATTCTTCAATATGCAGATGACACCTTGATCATATCACACGGTGAAAATATGGAAAAATGCATAATTAATCTACAAGAGCTAATGGATAAGACTGAAATTTGGTTCCGCATCTGGCGCCTTAAGCCCAACCCAGAAAAGTCACAGTTCATAATATTTGACCTTCACCTAGTTCCCCAATTGTTAAAGTATGTAACCAACACAAGACAATACAACAATCAATCAAATACTTAGGAGTACACATAGATCAAAAACTAAATTTCAATCAACACACCTACCTGATGAAAAAGAAAGCAATATCACGAGCAAAATGTTTCTCTAAACTGGTAATAAGAAATCAAGGTCTAACAATGAAAAATGCAAAGAAGATTTATACATCCATATGCAGGCCAATACTGGAATGCGCACATCCAATTCTAATGAACTGCAGAAACCCAGCCATCAAAAACTTGGAAGTAGCAGAGAGGACAGCACTCAGAAGTATTAGTCGACTAAGACACCCTATTAACAGACTTTATAACCCACCCAACCAATTGCTGTACACATCAACGAACATCGAACCTATCTCAACCAGACTCCAAAAACTGAACAAGAAATTTTACAGCAGACTTCGAAATATGGAAGATATACTACATCTCTATCATGATGACGGGAACTCAAGAACGAAGAGGAAATTTCCGAAGGCGTCTCTAATACAAGAAATGAGAAGTGCTTACAATAATACAAACATCTAAGACCTTTTTTTTTTTTTTGTAGTAAAATTCAAAGTATATTAATTGTACTGAGCTGAAGGACCTAAGGTCGATGGCTCTTGGCTTTTTTTTGGTCAATAAAGACATTTTCTCTCTCTCTCTCTCTAGAAGGATTTACGAACAGGATCACGAAATATTCTATCAATGGAAGTAGAAAAATAAAATTATTTCCATATATGAGATCGTGTTATTGGTGTATTTTCAGGAATTGATATGCTATTTTACTTTTCATTTTGTTTATGTGTTAAATTTTTTTTATTTCAGTCTGAAAAATTTTGTCCTGCGTCATTGTGAACGAAATATTCTATTTTGAAATCTACACTGATTGTCAATGAAAATATCAATATTTTCCAATTCTCTCGGCTATATTAGCGTTCTTAGAAATGAAATCTAAAGGATATGTTCCGAAAAAAGCAGATCAAGTTCATACATTTATCAATGAAGCTCCTGATGAAATGTATCTATTACATGAAGTAGTTTCAATAACGGGTGTTTTCGGAGGACTGAGAAGAGATGAATTGGTGAAAATGTCTATTACAGCTATAGAAGATAAGGCTAGCTGTTTACTTGTTAAAATACCCGAAACTAAAACCGGTATGTCGAAGGGATTGAGTATTGTAGAGGAAGACAAAATAGGAGCTTTGGTGCTGGTCAGAAAATATATATCCTCAAGACCCAGTGGAGTGAAGAATCTCAGATTTTTCCTCACGTTCCGAAATGGTCGGTGCACTGTCCAACCTGTTGGCAAAAATACAATAGGAAGTGTGCCTTCGATGGTTGCCAAATACCTAAAATTGGATAATGCCAAGGCATATACAGGACATTGTTTGAGACGGACTTCAGCAACTCTTTTAACTAAGGCCGGTGCTTCGTATGAAACCTTAAAAATGCACGGAAGATGGAAGATTGCATCTGTGGCAGAAGGTTACATAGAGCAGAGCATTTTCTCCAAAAACAAAGTATCGACGATGATTGCGAATTCGGGTACAGAGTCTAATGAATTTTCAGGTGGTTCTCTTGTGAGAGAAGTTCCAAGTAGTTGTAGTCAAGTTTTCGCTACAGAGGTTTCGAAAAAACCTGAAAATTTACGAGTAAATAATTTTTCCGGGAAATTCGAAAACTGCACATTTCATCTTACCTAATTAGACTTTGTTGTTGTTCGTTATAGTTTGTTGAGTTGTCACTTGCAGTTGTACCAAAATTCTGAGAAATTAATAATTTCATTTCAGCTTTTCCTTATGGCACAACGAGAGGGCATAATGATCCATAACGCCCGCTAAAAAAGCCCTAGGGCGTTATGAGTGTATTTATAGCAACCGTTTCTAAGGTAAAATAAACAGATGACGTACAAGTGAAAAATAAAAATTGAACTATATATTTTTATTATCTTCCCTTCAAAACCGATAATTTAATACGTATATAGCTGGAATTGAAGAACATTTCGTTGTTTCTTTTGCCGTCGAAAAAACCATAGCTGAGAGTTTGACTGATTACATAATAAAAGAATTAGAGCAGAGTTCAAGGATATGACAAAGGAGCCAATATGCGTGGTGAAAAGAGTGGTGGCCAAAATCATTATTCTTGAAATGAATCCAATTGCTTACTTTTCACCTTGTGGGAGTCATAGCTACAATCTCAACCTAGGAGATCCAGCACCGTCTTGTGTCCAAGCAAAATCTATTTTTGGTTTGCTACAAAGGTTGTATACTCTGTTTGCCAGTTCAACCCAGAGGTGGGAGTTTTTGAAGGATTATATGAAAGCCTTATCACTAACACCGCTTTTTGCAACAAAATTCACGGAGCAAAAAGGGCCTCGCGGACACCTCCCGCCCAGGGCCTTGCAATGGGTAAGGCCGCCCCTGATGGTTTACAATGGGGGTGGCAAAGTGAAGTGAGGTACAGTAAAAGTTCAGTTGAATATTGTAACATCGAAATCCGTGAGAATAAGACCACCCAGGAGGTCAAAATTGATGCTTGTCTCGGTATTGGGCTCATTCAGCAGAGGCAACAGTTAGGGAACTGTTCCCGGATTTCTATGATCTTACTGCTGAACGTTAAGCTATCGATGTAACATTTTGAATAGCGGTCGACATTTTCAATAGCGTACTTGAATTCGGCTTGTTCTCGGTAACGTGTTGTGTGACTGATAATTTGCGCCCGATGTCAGAAGATTTTCGCTACCGGTATCTACTCAGCCAACCAAGGTGTTACATGCGCTCTCGTGTTACATAACATTAGGGAAAATACTAGAACCAAAACTGATATATGTAAAATAAATGTACCGCGTATATATCATTCTCATTTCACAAGTGACATATGAAACATAATACAATATAGATGTTTCATATACATAACTTTGTTATGTAATTTATGCGATGTATATGGTACATATTTTAGAATGCTCTGATCAGATATAAAAAAATTATGTATCATTTATATTTTTTCAGTGATATTATAGTAATATAATCATAATAGCCAGTAGCCATTTGCATTTCATTGTCATATTTGTTCAGCAGCGGTTATAGAAAAGTTGTAGATTAAGATTGATTCAGATTTCCATTTTATTTCCTGTCTAAAACAATCAAGAGATTAGTGTGCTTATGGTTGTTATTGAGTACCTATATAGTTTTTTATTGAAAACAAAATAGAAATCCGGAATTTACGGTAAGTTGTTATGTGTTTCCTAGCAATTATTAGCAGAGGCACTAAAATCACAATACACGATGTGTAGGTATCATCGTGCGTACATTAGTGAACTTTTATTTATTCATTTGAGATTATTTCACAATTGAAAGAGCTAACACTGTTGTAAATTTATCTTTTCAGGAACTTTACCTCTAGCAGTAAATTTTTAACGGTTTTGGATTTGGTGAATTTCCTCAATTCCTATAGAAATTCCAGTTTGGTAAGTAAAAATTGTCATTTATGAGTTTCCCATATGATATTATTCATTTACTGAAATAAAGAATTTGTCTGAATATTTGTTTCCTTTTTCATCCTGAAATATTTTAACGTGACGTAATTTTTCTGTTTAAATTACACATACATGTAATTATGTTACATGGAAGGAGCAAAAGCTCCTTCTTAAGTGATTCAGAATGTATCAGTTATGAGTATGTATATGTAGCAAACATATTTCAAGATATATAACATGTAAGATACATGTGCTGTAGATGTTCTATTACAATTACGTGACAGATGCTCTGTACCAAAGCTATACATATTTGGACATAACATGTAAGGTACATATACCAAACATGTGATATTGCAGGTACTTAACAATGTATGTAGCGAAAGGCGGACATAGAGCGCTCATTTCAATGTAACAGGATAGATCATGTATGGTACCTGGCTATGTAACACGAAACATTGTAATATATATGATATGTTGTTGATATGGAATTGTGTTGACTGGGAATTAGTAACCCAAACAGTTTGTTACCGCTTTTTCTGCTGAATGCGCCCATTGTTGAACTACTATCTCAGGGGATAACTGAACTCAAAAACTATTTGAAAAAATAGGTATTTCTAATAACACGACAGAACACCTCTATGTTTATCGAGCACAAATTCTTCAAGGAGTTCCTTTAGATATCGGTTAATTCTTTCAAAAAAGTGACACTTTCCTCTGAACCAGGCAGATGTGAAGGTTTTCAACAGTGAAAGTCTCCAATTTCGAAATCAACCAGAATTTTCCATAGTGGGAATTTATCTCTAGATGGGAATCGTTATTCACTTCGAATTTTATTACTTAACTTCTGAAACTTGTATGAGCAGGGAGAAAATATTCCTGGCAGGTTTGGATATGAACAGTCAATTCTTTTCCGAACCATTAGAACCGTAATCGTGACAGTTTCACAGTTGTTATAAATAACTTCATACAACCGTTTTGGCAGAGTATAAAAAGTTTTATCGCTTGATTTTCTCCCTCTTTAATAATGCAATGACCTACGGCTTTCTTATCGGATTTGACTATTCCATTATTTATATCATTCGACTTGTTTACAGGAGCGTGAGTATGAAAATATATATTTGAAAACCGAAGGTCGATGGCCATTTGCTCGGCACTAAAGGACTGTTATCTATCTATCTATATTTGAAATAGCCATATTTTTAGCTATAGTGCCTAATGATTTGGGAAAAATCATGTCAAGATTGTAATAGGTGAAGTCTGTTCGTATAAGAAAAATTAGACATGTTTTTATCAATTAACCTAAACCCTCAACTACTTTGCCCCAAATTCATATCATAATTACTGTGCATGGGTCGCATATCATATTTCAAAATCGAAAAAAACAACTTTGTGGAGTTTTATTATCGGAGATATTTCAGACAATACATATTCCTCTATTATTTTAAAGAACATGTTACTTGCTCACCCAGTTTTGTCATGTCGTTATGGCACAAGTTTTGACACTTCTCTCATAATAAATTATATTGCTCATTTTACTTCCTTTTTTGTTACTGGAAAAAAAGCACATCTTTTCCGTTTAGATCTCGATTGATCCGCTACTGAATTTGACAGAACTGGTAAGGACGTCTCAATCTTGTTTTCATCAAATTCACAGACAGAAATACATTTATTGTTCATTCTCTTCTCCAGGTTGTTACAACTCAAGGTCGAATTGTGTGACTAAACATCCCCTGAACACAAAAACTATTCAGCTGAATAATATTTGTGTTGAGGGGATGTTTAGTCACTACAATTTTTCCAACTAATGAAATATAATTTGATAGTTACCTCAATAACATCCTTAAAAATCAGAAATGTGAAAATATGTTCATTCATTTTTTTTGGAGCTTTAAAGCGTCTGACAAAAGTTTTGGCCCATGGGAAGTGTCTGACATTTATGATACTTTTAAATTCTAGAAATATTCTACAAAACATATATAAATATATATATATATATATATATATATATATATATATATATATATAAATCAGCCATGTGAAAATAAGTCACGTCAGACAGCTCTAGGATCTTGGACTAGAAGTACAGATACTCAATTGCGAAATCGGGGATGGCAGACGTTTTGTATGATAAGATCCTACCTTTCAGTCTGGAAACTCTCACAATAATCCGCCACAAGGCGAAGCATTTAATTCAATACTCTATAGAAAAATTGCAATTAATTAATGGAATCCGGATTTACTCCGATAACGATTTAATACTTGTTTCCACAATCTAAGAATTTCCACGTCGTAGCATCGAGTGAAGTCGACAAGCTGTGCCAGAAGCCGTTCTCCGACGAAAGCAAACGAGTACCTGCGTCAAGGTATGACATTACCACTTTTCCCCTATGACGAGGCACAGGCGGCGCGATGCCGTAAGGTATCTGCTACACAGACCTATGCCAAGTACCTTCAGATACGTAAACATTTGGACTTCGTTTCCATGAGGTGAAAACTGAAAAAGCACTCGAGACTTCATTTCGGAAATTTTGAGCATTTGAAAAATTTGCCTCATTGACCAACGTTACGTTTTGCAAGATGTTGAAAATATCACACATTTTGTTTGGTTGGATAATTCTTTTATATCCGGTTTGAGATTATGTTCATGAATTGTCGAATCGTGGCGCATACTAGATATTAGCGAAACCGCGGTGCCGGAAGATCGTTATCTTTCCTTCCTAGGTACCTAACTCACAATAGTTTTTCTACTCTGAAATCCAAGAAGAGAAGAAAAATTGGAATATGTTTTTTCTTTCAGGTGTTATCACCTGATATATTTTTCTATTTGAAATTCTGGACAAACAACTAATAAGACGTACCACCACTTGAGTTGGTTGTCGCAAAGAAGATTTTGGCACACACACATGACCCTTACCAGGGAAAACTTCAGCATTGCACGTATCATTCATTTTACTATTTGTAATTTTATGCCATATTGCGTTGATTCATTCGGCATATACTTACGAACTCTATCTATGAATTTAATCATTTATCATTATTTTTATTATTACAAATTTGATACTCAGTTTGATCTGCACATACTGTCTGATAATGAGATTAATCGTCCAAGATTATGAATGGGCTTCATCGATATAAATTCATCGAATTGAGAAAGCTAAAATAATACAATATATAGTGACAAAAAAGTACCTACCCGCATGGGCGCCCGCAGGGGGAGGCCAGGGGGGCCGTGGCCCCCCCTGAGAAAAAATTCTGCGGTCGCCCATGCCTAGCCGAGGTTAATGCAAACGTTATATCTACCATACAGTTCTGCTTATGATGAATGAGGTTATTGAAAAATCTCAGCAAAAAAACAATGCCTTCTCCGTGTTAGAATAGTATATTCTAAAACAAGTTGCAGAATGAGCTCCTATTCCAACACGAATGCGAAGTTCGAAAACGAGCGACGAAGGAGCGAGTTTTCGATAGCATGAGTGTTGGAATTGCCTTCTGCAACGAGTATTAGACGGTATTTTCTCTATTTCAGTCAATTTTTGTGAAAACCTCTCGAAATTCAAATGAAAATTCAGATTAGTGACTTTTGTTTTGTATCTTGGCAGTTGGTGTGACATACGAAATTTGACAGATCACGGAATTTGAATTGATTTGATTCGAAACTTGATTCGATCGGAGGTCAGTAGTGGCAATCATAAAACGAAAAATATAACTGAAAACAATGCTGTAATGAGTTTCATTACAGCACTACTTTTAGTACTGTAATGAACTCATTACGATACTGAAATAGAGAAAAAAATTTACTGATGATATTATATATCAGAAGATCTTGAGGGACATCTACGCGATCTAGGAGAACATCTACATGTAATTTTTCTATGAACAGAGAATAATACCAATCTATCTGAAATGATTCATCTGAAAAAAAAAAAAGAAAAGAAACAATCAGGTACATATAATGAATGAAATTGTTTTCAAATTAACCCTCATTTCAGAAACTCAATAAATATTCATGACAAAAATGACATATATGTTATTTAGAAGGAGAAATGAGAAGGAATTCACAGGAATTCTTCAAGTCAGAATGAAATATATCTCAGGATTTTCGAATTTTCCGGATACTACCCTGGAAACTCTGATTTAGAGCATATCGTTTTGAAGGGGCATTATGACGTTATGAACTTTTGTGCTTTTTGTGTATTTCTGTCAGACACTAACAATCGATATTGGAAAGAACGTATGTAATAACTGAAATTCAATTTTGCCATGAATTTCATTTCCTTTTCCGTTTGACAGCGAAATGAGTTTTTCCTGGCGATCATTCGATGTCTTTGACTTAAAAAAGCTATTCGCGTGATATATCCGAACTCGAATATATCTAGAATCAAGAATGAGCGTGTGATTATTAGCTGATTTCTTGAGAAATCACATTCACCCTAACTTCTTCACTATATTCAGTCTGGGTTATCTTATAAATATACTAGCTGGCCCGCTCAACTTCGTCTGCCCAAGTCGCCTATTGAAATTATTGTTATTATTATTTATTAATATTAATTATTATCCCAATATCAAATCAAACACGAAAAATATTGAGGAAGCCTAGATCCTAATTGCCACACCACCTACCAGATCCGACTATTTTTCCCTAACTTTTCGTTAATATGCGTCTAACCTTCACCTAAATAACTGAACCTACAATCCTATAATGCACCAATGAGTAAATTATCTCAACTTATGGGCCCTCCCGTGACGCGGTTTCTTCGGGGGTATGTTACGCAAGATACTATTCGTATTCGTACACATCAGTTCTACAACAGCTGGTTAATAGTATTGCTTGGTTGACGTACTTCGATATTAAGTGCGTCAAGTTGGTGACTCACTATTGGAAATTTGATAGAAAATATTTTGTGCCCATTTTGTGCCGTAAGTTATGAATGTTTTGCCCATTCAGTTTTCGAGATATTTCGATATGAGTCACCAACTTGACGCTGTGACTCATTTGTGAACTTTCGGAAATTTTCTTTTTTCTATAAATTGTGCCCATTTTGTGCCAATTTGTGCCGTAAGCTACGAATTCTGTGCCCATTCAGTTTTCGAGATATTTCGAAATTTCAATATGAGTCACCAACTTGACGCTGTGACTCATATGTTGAATTTTGGAAAATTTTTTTTTCGATAAATTGTGCTCATTTTGTGCCGTTTATTATGGGACAAAACATGAACTTTCTAGGCGGGAAAAGTTCGAAGAGTGTCGTTAAGGAAATAGCCTCTATTTAAGGAATATTATTTAAAAACAATTAAACTTACGTTAATCCTGCTGTATTAAGAACAATCAATGATATTTACCATGAGATTACTTTTTCAATTTATAAGTCAAATAATTATTGGTTCATTCGAGACTTCCTGTCAATTGAACACATACACCTTGATCAAACATTTGCGTGAATGAGAAGTCAGTAAATGTGAGAGGCAGGCATGCTTCTCGAATACCTCATAAACTCAGAAAGGAAGATGTGAAGATTATCATAGCCACCGGAGCAAAAAATCGTTATGCTTGGAATGCTCACTTCATAATAAAGGTAGGAAGACGGATCCAACTCTGAAAGAATGCAGAATAAAGTTGTGAAGCAACTCAATTTGTATTGAAATTCCTCATATCGTTATAAAATACCAACAGGAGGACAACTTCCTACTCGCACTTTCTTCATTGAATTTGTCGAAAACCTAAGGACATTCGAGTTGAATTTCAAGATTCGCATTTTAAAGTCCTAATTTAATCGAATACACCAAATGTAGCGTTAGTGACTGAATTTTGAGATGATATTTTCGGATTACCCGGAAATCTCTTCTGTCTTCTGTACAACTGGATGAAATTTCTGAAATAGCGCCCTTGAAGAAATACTTCTCGAGAAGTTGGAATATTCATTCAAGATTTCACATATCTCAAGTGTTTTGATTCGATGAATTCAAATAAACAATACTGTTTGAAGAAACCGTAGGATAATTTCGAATTGAAAGGTGATTATATTAAAATTTCACAACAATGACGAATTTTCTCCATAATCTATCATGAACGAGAAATTTTAGAAGTGCTAAATAGAAAAAGAAGAATGAATTAGGTAGGTGCAACGAAAGACAATGGAGGAGAATTAATTGGTTGAGGCCTTTGCGGCTATCATTCAATGTCACTTGTTTTTTTGAGCATGTCGGCCGTCGTCGTGAACTGATTCTCTACGTTTTCGCCAGGCATCTTCAGGAGTTATACTTTCAGGAGATGTTCCCGCTGAATTGAGCTGCCTCAATTCAAAAATCAAGAAAAATGTGGTCTTCTGAACATTATCAATTTAAATATCAACACCATTACATATTGATTAAATTAAAGAAACAATCATACTAAAACTTGAATCAACTGAAAAAGTTTAATATTGAAATTGAAAAAGCTAAATTAGAATTTAGGAATCATGAAAAAGGTAACATATTTCTCCCATGAAGTAAAGTCTCTAAACAAAATTTTTCATATCAAAATGGAAAGGAAATCAGTTTTCAAAAATGGATGTTCAGAAAAAACCTTAAGGCAAAAAGAAACTTGGATAGATTCACATTCAGAGAAGTTTGACAAAAAAATATTTTCTTCATCTGACAGAAAGATAAAATATTGTTGAAAATTGTTTGTAATGTCAAAAACAGACAAAACCATTTTACAGGATGAGTCTTTGACTTGTACATGTATTTAAATCATAGATTCCTGAGGTCAAAAGAAACAATTTGACCATTGCTTTCGATTCCGCCTAGATAAAAAGATATAGCCATTTTTAAGTTTCATAATGAGCTATGTCACCCCTGGAAACATGACACCAAAGTTTTTCCGAGCATTAGACCTACCACCTAAATCTTCGAGAAAATATATCACATGTATCACAAACCATATATTCCCATTCGAAAAAATAAGGTACAGAGGTGCGGGGCGTAGGAAGTGAGAAATATCAAATTCCAAAAAAAACATTCGATAAATTGCTTTTGAAATTAAAAATCGACGGGTACCCTTCTGTGTAAATTCAGTTCGTCTAAAAATTTTGTTATTTTCATTCCAACAGTTTCGTTTTCTCCTCATGTTTAGAAGTAAAATGTGAAATTTCAGCAGAAGCCCGAAGAATTGTGGAAGAAATCAATCAAATCGAACCTGATATAGTATATAACATCACTAGCAAAGTAAGAGGGTTTTTACTGGCGAATGTAGGATATAACTGAAGAGCCGCAGGCGAGTCAGTTACCTCCTTGAGCCAGTAAAACCCGTTACCTTGCGTGTATTGTTTTATATTTTATTTGTTTCTCATTTGTGAAAAGGTTAGATAAATTCCAAAAAAATCTCAATAATATATGCCGATAAAACAAAATTTTCTAATGTAAATAATACTACTAACTTGTAAAAATTTTGCAAGTTGACTGTCAGTTTTACAAGTTAGTGAATTGATAAAATAAACTTCCTTGATTAATATTGTGTTTTTGGAAACTGACATTTACAAATGAGAAACAAATAAACGAATTATACACCACCGACAAAAATATGAAAAGTGTTTCTATCGCGATTTCAAGTCAAGAAACCGTCAAGGTATTTGAGGACCTGCTTGAAATTTCAAATATGCTCAACCAATTTTTTGTTGACGCTGCCCAACATAAGAAGAGGACAGATTTACATGAAAGCATTCAGAGATAGAATAACCACAAATGGTTCAGCCATTTTGTTGATCCCATTCGTTAGACAGGAGTTCTTGAGTCTGATCACGGCCTACTAAATCTAACAGGCCGGAAGGTTAGACGTTGCCGTTGTTACGAGTAGCGTGTCTAGTGGTACGCGTAGATATAGACAGTATACGTTTTTCTTGTGCAATTCGCACTGTTTTCGATATAATTTCGAATTTATTTCAATTCACAATGTAATAAAGAACTGTAGGGAGGAAAACAAAACAGCATTTCGTTTATTTGCGAATAATTTCTCAATATTTTATCGCAAATAATCCAGAACTCACCACGAGGAGGTAGCTGTGTTATTGAGTTCCACAAAATTACAAACAGAATGAAAATTATTTTACTTTCTGAAGCGAATAAAATAGGTGGATGAATATCAGAAGAGGAAAAAAAATATTATTTCGCTATCGAAAATGATTCAATTCTGAACATATTTTTTTTTAACATAAAATAAATCCTATAATAAAGTCTGAATAAATAAAAACAATTCTGATAACTAACGACTAAAAGTTAGTAATTTCCTGTCGGAAGGAGCAGTTCTTAAGATTCTATCACTAACCATTATAGAATAATTATTAAGGATGCTATTACTCAAAATTTTGGGAAATTTGTTCAAGATAATTTCAGAAACCTGCTGACATAGTGAACATTAAATTTGTCGTGATAAATATCTCAAGTAAATAAACATTTCAAAACGTCTCTCTGAAATTTATATTGTAGAATTGAGCAGTGTCCTTTTCTTCAACGTTGGAAAAGAAGTGAGAAATTGCCTTGTCTTTGAAATGACCACCAAAGTCTGAAAATGAATCGATCTGATCTTGTTTGTCGCAATCGATGTAAGCATAATCATAATGGACAACTAATTTTTGTCTCCATACCTCAGAATCGGTTCTTTTTGGAGTAATTGAAGACGTCATGTAACTGAGTTGATTTGGAAAAATTGAAGGAAATGCATCATCAGTAGTTAATTTAGGAATTTTTCGCGGTATATTTATAACTGAACGACTGAACCTTAGGCGGTTGGATAAGAGTTATTTTTCAAAATATGGGAATCTCCACAATGTTTTATACAAACTAAATTGTCTTCGTTGATTTCAAAACTACTTTCTCTATGAATTGCGTTAAGCCATTTTCTTCTCCTCGCGGGATCTTTCGGAAATCTAAATACTAACACCTTCTTTTCTCATTAGTGGACTTATAGTTGCTTTTGCAATCGGGGCAGAGTACTCAAATCTAAGATTTCCAAATGAAATTTTAATAAATATTGAAATGAAAAACCTCCCTGTTGATTATTCCTTCCAGATATGAACACTTAAAGTCGAAAAATTCAATGATGAACCGATACACACTGATCTTGCAACTGCAACACTTATCTTCACTTTCTTTGTTGATTAAAAAACCAATCACACGCACACAGCGAAAAAACACAATTCTCTTTACACGCTTCCCTGTCGAATTTTGGATACGCTTTTACTCTCACACCTTCCTCACAGAACTGACACCTGCAACTGGCGTGTAACACCTCGAGCCCAATAGGCAACGTCGCGTTTTAAGGCAACATTCTGGCCTGTTAAATACCGTAGGCCGCGGTCTGATCAGTAATAAGTTGTCAGTTGAAATTCTTATTGATTTCCAAGGGATTTTAATGAATAACGGCCTCACTCAGGGCTCCGAGCCGTTGATTTACTTGTTCCCGTTTATACAGTATTTATCCGAACACATAAAAAATAAATAACATCTTACTTTTGTATAAAAAATGACAAGAATGACGTATGTAATTTTCGTTTCATATCTTCAACATACATGTTTTCTGACGTCTTTTAATACTGTTTTCTGGATACAATGAAGAAGTTTCTGGATGTCCATAAAATTTTGAACGTTAATAGTGTTTCGTTCGGATGTAGTTATACCCAGCATCAGTAAGCAATGACCGTTCTTTATTGGGGCGAACATGCTCAACAACATGAAGAATTATTTGAAGGATTCCTGTGATAAAAAACTATTTCATAAATTAAAACACTTCTTACTGGAAGGATGTTTCAGAGAAGTGAAGGTTTTTCTTTGGATCTGATTAAAATGGGGTAATTCTTTTGACCTTTTCTATAACAACGTATTCAGTGAAGTGAAAATAATTATTATTTTCAATTATTTTATTGATGACTGCTATAAATAGTCGAGATATCTCAAGGTGCGAGTGGCTCGAGAGGGTGAATAGTTCGAGACCATTAATCGCTAGATTAATGAACGAGTTGATTACAAGATTTTTTCGTCATTATGAATTGGGAATAAATACTGGATTGAAATAATATTTTTTTGCAATATAGATACATTAAAAATAACATTGTGATCGATTGCGGGAATGTGGAACAAATTACCTATGTTTGTATCTAAATTTTTATTCTTAACTTTGGCGACGCTTCGGAGACACTTTCTGCTTTCTCAAGGCTACAAAGACAACCTTACATTAGGATGTTTTTGTTTGTTAACAATGAATATGTGCTCACCTCGTTAATTCTCTAAATTCAGTTCATTAGTTCGGAGAAGCATATGTGTTCTTACTTTCTATTTTGATGTCTTATACAATCAGCACAGTTATCTGGAATTAGTTAAAAAATCTTTTTAAAAATACGACGTAATATGTAATTTGTGGTTTTGTGTTCCACCGTTCATTGACACGTTCACACTCTTCTTCTTCTCCTGTGTGTCAACCTCGCAATCTAAGACACAAAACACCACAATCACACCACAATCCTCCAACACAGTAACATCCTCGGTAACATCTTAAAACACCGACACATTCAAAGTTAATTGTTTATCACATTTATGTTTTCATCTTTTTATTTTCTGAAACATTAATATCCATGTTCATGAAAAATTAAATTTCAGTAGAGTTGTAACATAGCTTGTATTGCTCCCGAATAGTTTATATTCGGTTGTCCATGACAATCATACATAAAATAGGAGAAATCATACACTTTACCTAGTAATCATTGATTAATTTCGTGTACGTTAAACTTTCACTTTGAGATCGATGAAAACATATTTTTTCGTTGTTTTTCCATAGAATTCTCAATCATGAGTATCTCAATACGTGACAATCTTTGGGATTCTAATTATGTACATGAAAGGTTCAGAAAAAAGTTATATATAATGTATGGTGATACGTTCAAATGACTCACGAAGAATCGATTTTAATAGATAAATTGTTTTAACTGAGCCACAGATTCGTATAACGTCTAACCGGAAACGATATCCAGTCGAATAACTCGAAATATTCCGAATAACCGAGAAGACGAATCTTCCCACGTAGAGTAGATAAGCCGTAATAATCTTCCCCGACGAACGCTCGAGAACGAATATTTGCACTTTGAAAAATATCCTGAAACCGTAACACCCAATAAATACACAGGAATGATTATAACTTCGCTTCTTAATCATTTTCGCGAATCGTTGAATTTATTCCGGAAACTTTTTTTTCTTGCGCTCGTTTGAAATGTAATACCCATCTAATCGGATGATCGGTTCGGAACAAATCAAGAACTTATCGATCCATGCACAGAGGAAAAGCAGAGAAGATTCCAACTGAAATATGAAATTCGAGCATTCACCGTCAGAGAGATGAAAGGCGTTTTGTTTTATTTAATTGCCACTCAGCAGAACAGCCGAGAACAAGACTAAAATTTCCAAGAGAAAGCTCAAATGTAATATACAAGCTGTCCGACATTCGAGTGCCTATTAGACCTTTCTGGAGAAGTCCACATATTTGATAACCGAAAATTGCGACTATGTTATTGATCGACATGCTTTACTTAGCTAAAATATTCTTGGAGCCTGAGCACTACCAGTTATACAACGAATGAAAATAAATTTCGCCCATAATTTTTCTTTAATTTCCGTTCCTAATATCGAGTGTCCATTTCTGAATATTTTTCATCTAAGTCACTAGATTCCGCGCAAAAATTTTCAAGACGACAAAAATCTGAGAAAAAGACGATATGTAAATATTTTGAGCACAAACCGATTCAACATTTTCGAAGAAATAAATTGTGGAAATATTAATCACCTCCCCCATTTTGGATTAATGGTAACAAGGCATTTAAAAGGAGAAAAGAAAGAACAAGCTCTTTTCAACTTGAAAACTGTTACAACGTTATACACCCATATCAAAGATGTTACTGAAAGAGATCAAAAATCCGAGGTAATAAAATGATATTCCATGTTTAGGTTGTGATAAAATATATGTCGTATAAACTAGACAATATTTGAATACTAGAATAAAACAAGATAAATATGATGTGATAGATTTACAGAAAAGAGAAAAACGGCACTATGCTCAAATTACTTCTAAGAAAACCAAAGGTTCGATTTTGCAAATATAAAAATTCTTGATAATGAAAAACAACCTATAAAATTAAATATTCTAGAGATGTTTCACATCAGCCTGAATGATTCCGTCAACAACAATGAATGAACAGAAGAGGTGACACATATGTCACCGCGATAAGCAGGGAATCCAAAACACGTACGTGAAACGGAATATATATATATATATATATATATATATATATATATATATATATATATATTATATATATATATATATATATATATATATATATATTTATATATATATATATATATATATATATAAATGTTGAAACAAAAAGTACCTAAGCTGAGGTAAAAAAAGAACGGGGTATCATAACATTCTTCGTAGGATACTATAGAATCATACGATACTATCATAACTAGTATCATAACTAGTATCATACGATACTATAGAGCCTGGGGAAAAAAACCTCAGCCGAAAAAACCTGCCTACCCGTAAAAAAAATAACATAAAATACTAAATATCAGGAAAAATCTTGAAAGACATCAGTGTGAGATCATCTTCATGTTATCCGTCGATGGGCTCAGATAAACAAATTCTTCCCAAAACCGGCTCGCAATTCTTAATCTGAAATGAAAAAAGACAAAAGCAGAAAAGAAACCGAATATTCAGAATAAATCAAATAATTTAATAGTTAATAGATTAATTTTGTTTGATGTTACTATCAAATTTTATGTTGTGTTTCGATTTGATATTGCTGTACATTTTGAGATATTTATATTTCTGGCATATACATATAGGTAGTGTTGAAATTTTTCATTGTTTCATCCAATTAAAGACTGCTCTGTTGAGATTTCATTGTCCTATTCCAACAAATTTATGCTCAATTCTAATCTTGGAGGACACTAATTACAACTATATACGATACATACAATGCAATCTAGAAAAATTGTCTGATCAAGGAGAAGAAAATCCGGACCATCCGAATCATCGTTGATTGACTGTTACCACGTTGAAGAAAAATAACGAATAAAAGTAGTATTTTTAACTCTTCAAAATGGAGGGAGGAGCAGAAATAGAAGAAGATGAAAATAATAAATTTTATTGACATTAAAAATAATCATATCTGATATGATGATTACATGTTGTAATCAATTTGCTCTGAAAGCGTCCAGAATGAGATAGTACATATTGATATATGCCTGATCGATATCTAGTAGACGAAATCCATGGAGATGTTCATCAAGTTCTTTTCCAAATCGTATATTCTGTTGATTCGATATAAACACATGGAGCCATCGTAGAATATCATCGACATAACGTTGGCTAACTTCAATATCAATCAACATTATGCAGTTTTAAGATACGCTCTTGTTTGAAGTTTCTGGCAGCCGCGTTGATTGATAATATCCCGTTTATTATCAGAATACTTCGGACTTGTTTTTCCTCAGAACCTGTCCTATTTCTCTTCATTATCTAAATTGAATGAACTGCAACTGCATGAGTTTGGGCTGCCAAACGTATATTTTATGATGAAAATGATCGTGATCAGGGGCGGACTGGGTAGGCGGGGTACCGTGGACTTCCCCGGTGGGCCCCCTTATGTGGGGGCTCTTGACTAAAACTATGCTACTTACTAACATATATTTTGATGGCCTCCTTGGGATTTAAATGAACGAGTTGGGTAAAGAACAAAAGATCCTTGCGGTCGAAGTTCCCGGAAGGCTGAACGTAGCCACAACGACCCCTGTTCAGGATAATAATAATAATAATAATAATAATAATAATAATAATAATAATAATAATAATAATAATAATAATAATAATAATAATAATAATAATAATAATAATAATAATAATAATAATAATAATAATAATAATAATAATAATAATAATAATAATAATAATAATAATAATAATAATAATAATAATAATAATAATAATAATAATAAGTCAACCTCCTTCTAAAATCTAAACTCAACTCGAGGTCTTTGTTGTTCACAGCGATAAACATCTGGGCGATTCCTAGTGTTACCTACTCATTCGGCGTCCTGAGCTGGTCTCTGACTGATCTACGAGCAATGGATAGAGCAATAAGAACTCTCCTCACAAAATACGGTATGCATCACCCCCATTCATCGACCATCCGGCTTTACCTCCCACGACACCAGGGAGGAAGAGGACTTTCGAAATTGGAAACCCTCCATGAAAGCAATATAATATCACTGAGGAACTACTTCCTCAGAGACAACTCACCTCTGTTTCTGTCTCTCTGTGATGCTGATATAAAGATCTCCGCACTCAACTTGTCCCAGCCGGAACATCATGACACCAGACGGTCGCAGGAGGAAATGATGGAGGAGTGGAATGGTAAGGCCCTCCACGGAAGATACCCTAGTAACCTAGAAAATAATGAGGTCAATAAGCTGGAATCTCTCACTTACCTGCGAGCTGGATACCTTTTTCCTGAGACGGAGGGGAGACTGATTGCTATTCAAGATCAGGTGGTGGCGACGAGAGCGTACTTGAAGAACATTGCTCAGATGAATATTCCTACAGACCGATGTCGGAGGTGTGCCCAAGCACTTGAGTCCGTCCAACATATAACTTCGGCATGCCCAGTTCTCGCCCCAAAGGACTATCTGGATAGACATAATTCTATGGCGAGAATTTACCATCAAAAAATTGCACTGAGACTCGGCCTATCACAGGATGAAACCCCGTCGTACTTGTACCAACCGAAGCCGTTATTACAAAGCCAGGACTATAAGTTGTACTGGGATACCACCCTGATTACGGATAGAGGTGTTGCCCACAACCGGCCGGATGTCGCTGTCTTTGACATAAAGAGAAGGTCCTGTCTGCTGTTGGATTTTACCATCCCGGCGGACGAGAACATCAGCAAGGCCTACTCTGAGAAGATCAATAAGTACTCCGATCTGGCGTTCCAGCACCGGGAGCTTTACAAGCTCGAGACAATCAGCATACTCCCGATGATTATATCCGTGAATGGGTTGATGGAGAGACACTTGCCGGAAAACACCAAGAAATTGTGTTTGGACGACGATACAATTTCTTCCTCTCAGAAGCAGGTTATTCTGGGCACCATCAGAATCGTCCGAAAATTCCTGCAGGGTCCATCATAGCAGCTGCATTTGTCTTGGTTAAGAACCCGGCAGATGCGTTTGTCCCGTTTAGAAAGCGGTGGTTAAAATAATAATAATAATAATAATAATAATAATAATAATAATAATAATAATAATAATAATAATATTGATAATAATAATAATAATACTAACATATATTAGATTCATAGCGGTTCCTAAGAGAGGAAGAAGAAAAGCGAAAGGAGGTCCCATTATAACGTGTCTCTAATGAATCATAAAATTATTTTTTAACAATTAATGTATAAATTCGAATCTCCGAGATATAATATGGGCCCCTAGTATATTTCTGAAGAATGGAAAACAATATGGAAAGCTCTTTTCTCGGAAATAACAATATGTGTATGGATTACAGAATTGTACGTAAAAATCATTTTTGAAATATGAACGAAGCCGCCCCGAAACCAAACAACGATGGGTATTGGGCTAACGCTCATATCATAAATAAGTTGTTATAAAAGTGTCAATTACCGTAAGGAAACGTACCTCTTGAAAAAGTTGCTTTTCTACTTCTTCTTTCGTGTTTACCTTGAACTACGTCACTCTGACCAAATCTGGACCAGTACGCTTGTTTTTAGCCTCCGGAAGCGCCCGCGACAAGCGCTCTGTGGCCCCCTACAATATTTTTCCCAGTGAACCCCCCCTATATCGGCCCGGCCCTGATCATCATAAGTCAGTGATCATCAGAAGAATATTTGTGAAATTCATTTGAATTTAAACAGTCAAGTGCAATAAGGAATACCAAATATTATTATATTCCTTCTTTGACCATGATGAAAATTTTCTCCTTCTTTTTACTATCACTAATCAGCACTTAGCGTTTGTTGTTTGTGTTTGGTGATGATCAATTTTCTCTTTCTGGGGGACAGAAGCTTCAGAAATCTTAGATCAAAGAAATCCGCTATTAATTGCAAGAAACTTACAGAGATTAATCATTAATTTTGTTGGAAAAATAAATGCAATAGCACAACGTAGAAGGTTGTATTTTACCAATACTTTCTTCATTGCCACAAAAATTATTGATAAAAGTATAAATAACTACAACCTACAATACAATATTTTTCACATCGCTGTTCGAACAATTCAATAGAAAATCCAGTCCGAAACCATAAAATATCGAAACGATTGTAAGGAATTATATTCCCTTCTCTATTAAAACACCAAACCACTGTTACTGTGTATTGTCTCTGTCTTACAATCAAGCTTACAATCAAGCCTTTGACCGACTCTAGTGGGGCCTACAGACTTCGTTCATTTCCATCCGTTCTAATCGCCACGATTTGAATCGTCGTTCCAAATATCAAGCGCCGACAGGTATTTTAACCGACGACCGACGACGGTTTTCGGCACACACCTCGGTTTTCGATAATTTTGGAACGACGATTTGAATCATGGCGAAAGGAATGGATGAAAATGAAAGAAGTCTGTGGGTCCCATAACACTACAACATAACGTAAGGTCGAACTCGACTGCTCCTGGTCTAGAATTGGCGGGCAGCCTCTTTTAACCTCGTCACCGAATCCTCAACCATAAAGTGGTAGTTCGTTTTCTTACACGATTAAATATGAAACAAATTATTTTTTTTTGTGCCATAGGTTATATCGGATGTCGTTTTTCGAGAAGAGAAAATCAGTTTCCCATCTGCAAAGTTCGGATTCGAAGCAATTTTCACACATATGAATGTGTAGAATGAGCAGAAGAAAAAAACAATAAATCATACACGATGGTCCAAATTTTTGCTCCATTACTTTGGAATCGGAAAGAACACATTTTTCCAATAATCATATACCATAACAAGCAAGCTTTTCAGTTACAAGGAGGGGTTAAACTTTGAAATGAAATAGTTTTTTACTCAAAATCAATGCCACTGTTTTTTTCGGGGTTTTTTTCTGAAATCAGCAGAGCTTTTCCTGAAAAAATCTTTTTTACTGTTGAAACTCTATTGATTTGGATGAATCAATCATTTTCCGGAAAAAACAGTGGTGTAGAGAAATTTAATCCTCTGTACCTACCTCGAAAGCGATGCATGTTAGAATAGTATATTCTAAAACAAGTTGCAGAATGAGCTCTCATTCCAACACGAATGCGAAATGAGTGTTGGAATTGCCTTCTGCAACGAGTATTAGACGATATTTTCTTTATTTCAGCCAAGTTTTGAGAAATTCTCTCGAAATTCAAATGAAAATTCAGATCAGTGACTTTTGTATTGTATCTTGGCAGTTGGTGTGACTAACGAAATTTGACAGATCACGGAATTTGAATTGATTTGATTCGAAAATTTATTGGATCGGAGGTCAGAACTGACAACCACAAAACGAAAAATATAACTAAAAACAATGCTGTAATGAGTTTCATTACAGCACTAATTTTAGTACTGTAATGAACTCATCACGATACTGCAATAGAGAAAATATTTTTTTATATGAAGTGTTTTCATTAAATAAAATTTTGTAAGGAGATTTAAGTTTGGACAATTTTTCATTTGTATGTCGTCGCTAGTCGTGGAATATCTTCTGTAACAAACATTGAATTTTATAGGAGATGAGAAAAAACTTATTATTCCTAATTTTTTCCTTCATTCAATTATATTTTGAAATGAATATTTCACGTTGAAGGTTTCACAAGAAAGTGCGGAAGGCTCAAATGAAAAAAACTCGATTTCGAATATTATGTCACAATGAAGTTATCGCAAGCCAAGCGATGATATGTATTTATTTATTTATTTTTTTGAATTAACGTGCCTCGACAACTAGGCCATTCAAAACTTTTTCTGAGCCGGATCTTGATTTCATAAGAGAATTGAATTCCCGAATGGCCACATAATATGTGATAGAAAAGCAAATTTAGATACCTGTCAAACACTGCGATATACTAAAGTAGAGAAAGCAAATGATTCTTGAAATTTGTATTTCCTATACAGTTTTGATTTTAGATCTGGGAAAGCTTAGATGAAAATCGAATCTATCACAGATTATCTGAACGCGGGTTGTTTCGATTCCTCGTTTTAAGTGAATTCCTGTGTCTAATGGAAAGTGACTTATGTTCTCATTGTTTTCAAACACTGATGATAAGGAAATAATGGAAATGAGATTGCATTTCTTGATACTACAAGTCTCTATCTATTTTCAGATCATATAAAAACTTAACCTGGAGGGTTCTCCATGAGTTTATAATCATCCATGGATCCATCACTCTTCGAAAATTGTTCTTCAATAGCACCGACTATTCGTTATGAATGACTTGAAAAAAGCCGTCATAGGAATTTACACGCGAAACGTCCCTCGTCCCAGGCATCATTTGGATAGAAATGTGAAGCCTTTTCAACACGTCACTTTTTACAATAAAGGGGATGAAAAGGGATATCATTTTTTCTTTGCAGATAATAAAAACTTGGTAAACCCAACTAATGAATCATCCGGAAACGTCAAACGTTAACAAAATGGGAGAATGTATGACAAGAGGTGCCAGATTTCGATGAAAAATCGACTTTCGTATCTTCCTAGCTGATCCGCTTTGACATGCAGGAAGCCAGCAATGGTTAGATAAACCTGGCCAATGCTTCTTTTCAATGAAATAACAGGAATTGACATTCGTTTCTGAATTATTCTGATAACGCATGGTGTTTTTCAATTAAAGATGACTGGAAAAAATATCGATTTTTATTTTCAAAATAAACCAAGAAATGTGGATGTTTTTGAGATTGATTTCAACGGATACAATTTAATTCGCATTTCTAGGAAATTTTTTTTAGTCCCTTTTTTACTTTTCCGAGTATTTACAATCTTACAGCCTTTTCTCGCTACAAAGTTTTCTCTTTTCTGCTTTAGTTCGTGTTGTTCAACCATTCGTGTTGTTTTCCATGCCATTTTTAGTTTTTCCCTGTATTCCTCTTTCGTTGGGCCCTTCATGAAACTAATAATTCTAAACGGAGTCTCGAATTGATTATTTGACACTTCTTTCATCAATGAGAAGACAATAAGGAAGGTGAAAGAATTCAATTACGTTAATTAATTACTAGCCACTGGAGATCTGGTTTATCTCAGATAAAACATAATCTAAGCGTAGTGGGTGAATGCTCAATCTTGAGGAACCAATATATTACGTCGATCGGCATCAAGATTGCCTGAAATAGAAAAGTTCGACACAGAGCCGCAAGGAAAAGTGGACAAAAATGGTGAGAAAAATCTGACCAGGAAGACTCTAATGGGGGAAGTCTACAAATATTACAAGATACTGTTCATCCACCAGTTTATGAAAATGCTCCATTGGCAATGCGGTCTGGTCGGATGAGTGGTAGCCGATGTTGACATGTCGCTATACCAATATGATTCATCACCTCTCAAGGTTTTTAATCTTTTTAGAAATGTAAATCCTAAATTCAACCTGAATATTTCCGATGTTTCGAACAATAAATTCAAATGAGCATCCATTATTCTCAAGATTATGTCTGATGCTTATTTGGATTGACTGTCAATTAACACATTTTTCAACTGATGAACTCCTGACAAATTTGTCCTATAGTTGAAAAAATTGTTTTAATTGATGTTGTCAGCGTTAAGTGTATAGCACATATTCACCTTTTATCACATTAAAAAAAGGAATTTTCATAGCTAATATGGAAACTTGTTTAATTGTTTTTTGCATTCTTCAATCCCACTTCAAGATCCCTTCTTGCAATTAGCAAACAATTAAAATTTAGGTATGTGCATAGGTATACTGTAAAAATAAAATCCCTCAATTCAATACAAAGGGCCTGACTTAGGATATGGAAAAAACGAAAATGGTTCGGAAAGGACTATCACAATTGAGTATGGTTACCAATTTAAATCTTATCTTTCTTTTTCATTTGATATTTTCAAATTTCTCACAACTTTCATTTCAACGGTGCTTTGATCGAACCAGAATTTTGGGGAATTCGGATGACGACAAATGTTGCATTCGTGATAATACCAAGTAAAATTCGAATTTTGCGAAATCGACCGGAGCACTTCCATTTGTCCTTAGGAAATGTTTCAGTTTTTCTCCTGGTATGAAAACAGTCCAAAAATTTCGCATCTTAGGGCCCCAAAAGTTCTCAACGCCTGGAGGGGTGCAAGTCAAATTGCGGGTTTTTGAAGTTAAAGAAAGATTTCCATCGTCCCCTAGTTCAATGTTAGGTACTCCACTTTCAAATATTATTTAACTGGACCAAGTGGGTTAGAATGATGATAATCCACCTTTTATTTTTTCATTCATAATGGTTGAAATATCCCTCATTTGTAACTGCAGATCATCTCCCCCCGGGATTTCATCAAGAGTCTTCGTGATATAATTGAGATACATGACTTAATTGTTCAAGAAATGAAAAGTTACCGAGACTATTTAATATCGGTGCATCCAAGATACAGAAGAAAAATATTGGACATCCCCGAAAGATTTTACCCTTTCCTTTGGTATTTCTCCAAATATCTACTGCTAAGTGTTATTAATGGTTGTTGAGATTCATTGCTTCTATAACTTTGGTCCCAGGATATAATTCTCAGTGAAACTCCGAATTCATGTTGATGAATTAGGCATTTCATTCAACTAAATGCTATCAATATGTTAGATATTGTTTTTCATTTATACGCATCCAATATTTTCATATTTTTTAACTTAAATTTGCTCGCTTTAAAATAATCCTGCACAAATAGATGGATTCTGGATACAGTATGATCTTTTCGAAAATTTTTTTTTCATCAGGTGTTCAACTTCGAGTACTTCATCTGTTTATTATGAAAAACTCTGAAATAGAGACCATGTCTTGTTGATAGTATCGTAGCGGGTTGATAGGACAAGTGTAGCAGGTAAGTATAAACTAGGAGTTCACCTAACGTTTCGCCAACTTTATTTTGGCTTCATCAGAGGCTGAAAATTTGGAAATTACCATTATGCAAAAATTAAACATGTACAACATCAAAATATAAGTCATCAAACTATACAATATTAAAATACAAGACAATACAATTATTATTAAAATAACACCTTCACAGACACAATGATATTACAAGGTTGTAATGGGAAACACTTACATTCTCTTAATTATCACCTTTGTCTAAACTCTTAACATCGGAATCATGTATCGAGCACACGGAGTTGGTTTTGTATAAATTTAAAGATTATTTAAATTAAGAATAAGGATTTTAGTTTTCACAACAATGCAGTCAGACCACGTTCTACCTAATGAAATGTCATTCGATCGTTGTTAACAGTTATCTGTTGTTCTATGATCAAGTACACCGTCGCTTCCACTTCCGTCCGCTGGATGCCGACCAATAACATTCCATTCACTTTGCACAATCATTTTATTTTTATCGCTTTTCCTTCTTTATATGTTAGTATACAGGGTGTTTCACGAATGATTGTACAGGCTTTCAGGGTAGATGCAGGACATTTTGGTGATTCTGAATCAGTGTTAGAAATATGTCCTAACAATATTCATTCATCACGTACAAGTTATAATTTTCTAATTGTACCTCAGTGATGTAATTTGTTTATTCATCGAAATAAACTAGTTTATTATTATAATATTCGTTTAAGAGATACAGGATGTTTTATGTATTTTCACAGAAATTTTCAATTGGCATAACTCTTGAACGCCTGCGTGGATCTTCATGAAAATTTCAGGGAATGTGTAAGGGCCATTGGCAAATGTTCACACATAATGGCTTCCTGATAGCGCAGGCCCGGACTGAGAAAATGATTTTCTTTATTCCACATCTTATAAAACACCCTGTACATCAAATTTTTGAAAAGCAAAATTATCCTCAGATGCTACAATAAATACTCATTCAAACAAGCCTATCATGATCAATGGCACACTTCGCATCATCATATTATGAGCCATTGAATATTTGGAATTTTCAGTTTATAGTAAACACGGACCAGTAAATCTCCGAATAATATGTTAATTCATATCGAATGAATTTAATTTCCCAGTATCATGACTTAAGGCAGCGTTTCTCAACCTGTGGGGTGCACCCCCCTAGGGGGCGCGAACATACCAAAGGGAAAAAATAAATATTATTTGAAAAAATTAATAACACAAAACGAAATAAATTTAGACATCTTATTTACACTCTCGGAAAGAAATTCTTTCACACCCCTTCCTCTATCAATTTTCGTACGTGATTTGTTCTCGAAAAGTTCCTATTTCTTTTTGACAGCTTTCATTAGCCTTTCTTTCTGGTACCATTATTATTTTACCATGTGAGAAGTCACATGCAGCTTGAATCGATCTATAGCTTCAGATATCATTTATTCTCAATGCTATGTGGAAGATCACAGAAGAAATTCGTTCATTCTGAATTCAACCCATTTCAAAATCTAAGGGGCTCCTGATAAAAATTTCGACGTTTCAGACCATTGTCAGGTAATTGTTGAAATAGAAAAGTGGTAGATTGTTGTGTTTTCATAAATTTTCAATACGAGATTTATCGAAATGCCATCATTCACGAATGCCGAATATACTGATATGTTGATAGCTTATGGATTTTGTAAGTGCAATGGTCGTGAAGCTGATAGGGAATATCGAAGGCTATATCCGGATCGTCGAATTCCTAACCACCAAACATTCGAACATGTTAATCGGTCACTTCGTGAAACTGGACACTTTCCGTCAGTAAGTAAAGGAGAAAGAGCCAATTTGATGGTAAACCATGAAGAGATAATAGAAGCTGTCCGAGAAAATCCCTCAACCAGCACTAGGCGTCTTGGTTTAGTTTTAGGTTTGCCACATTGTCAGGTCTGGCGAGTTCTGCACCGTGAAAAGTGGCATCCATTTCATATACAATCCGTCCAAACCTTGGAGCGAGGCGATGAACTACCGAGGATGCGATTTGCAGATGGATTTTGCGGAACCAACGAGCTATCTTCAGAACGCTTTTTACTGATGAAGCGACATTTACAAAAGATTTCATTTTGAATTTCCGCAATTCACATATTTGGCCCAGAGAAAATCCTAGGGGGACTAGGAAACGAAATTCTCAACATCGTTTTTCAGTAAATATTTGGTGTGGAATTTACAATAATCGCTTAATTGGACCATGTATTCTTCCACACCGGCTGAATGGATCGACAGATTTACAATTTTTAGTAGAGTCTTTGCCAGGGCTCTTGAATGATGGAAGCAATGTTCCAAGAGGAATGTACTTCCAACATAATGGAGCTCCAGCACATTTCACCCGTGAAATTGTAGCGCATTTGAATGCAGTTTATCCGGGACATTGGTTTGGTAGAGGGGGACCTCATGACTGGCCTGCAAGATCCCCTGATCTTACATGCATGGATTATTTTCTTTGGGGACACTTGAAAAATGAAGTTTACTCCGAAGTAATCATAGACAGGGAACATGTGATTAATCGTATTCAAGCTGCATGTGAAGCTATGAAACAGACCAGAAATTCTGAAAAAAGCTGTAGCTCATTTGATAACACGAGCTAGAAAATGTTTAGAAGAAAGAGGGGGTATTTTCGAAAACAAGTTATAATTTTTTTCTTATTTATTATCCATTTTTTTTCAGTTCAACGCAACATGTTCATAAGATACATTTCACATTTTTTTCTTAAGTACATTTTGTAATAGTACAATTAAATGTTCAATGTTAAATCAAGTTTTCGATTAAATTTAGTTTTTTTTAGAAATATTTGATGTTGCTGCCATGCATCCGTGTTTCACGTTTTCGAAGAAAAAATTTTCAAAGTATAATAATTCGAAGATGAGTAATCCATGTATTGGATGGAATAAGATGCAGTACAATGCTTTAGTAATGTTACTAAGGCTTTCAATCGATTTAATTATGAATCAATTCATTATTCGGAGATTTACAGGTCCGTGTTTACTATAAATTGAAAATTCCAAATAATCAATGGCTCATAAGATGATGATGCGAAGTGTGCCATTGATCCTGATAGGCTTGTTTGAAAGATTATTTATTGTAGAATCTTAGAATAATTTTGCTTTTCAAAAATTTGATGTACAGGGTGTTTTATAAGATGTGGAATAAAGAAAATTATTTTCTTAGTGTGAATATTTGTCATTGGCCCATACACATTCCCTGAAATTTTCATGAAGATCCATGCAGGCGTTCAAGAGTTATGCCTGTAGAAAATTTCTGTGAAAATACATAAAACATCCTGTATCTCTTAAACGAATATTGTTAGGACATATTTCTAACACTGATTGAGACTCACCAAAATGGCCTGCATCTGCCCTGAAAGCCTGTACAATCATTCGTGAAACACCCTGTATATAAAACTTTTTCAGCCTCTGATGAAGCCAAACTAAATTTGGTGAAACGTTAGGTGCACTCCTAGTTTATACTTACCTGCTATCAACAAATTATTGGGGACGCGAAACATACATACATAAGACACCATGTCTCTCATACTGAAACTTACCTCTACTGACAGAAATGGTATCGATAGAGTTTTTCATGTAATGAATTTGGAATAATTTCCATATATGCAGGGTGGACCCTATTGAACTCTTCAAACTTGACTATAAGTCATTTATACGGTTCCAACACGACCCCTGAATGCAGGATTTTCAACCATTCGTCTTAATCATACAAGGCGATTTCCACTTTTGCGTATTATTTCTAAAATGCTCTATTGGACGAACGAATTATCACAAATAAATGAAATTTTGTACGTTTGTGAACTATTTTTGATTCTTGTACAAATGAGGAAATCAATATCTAGGACCATTCAAACGAATGGTTGATGAACTTGTAAATCGGGAATTTTTTGGGACCAGCTAATCGTCTTCTACTTTCGTGTGAAGTATGTACAGGTCAACAGGATTCACTCTGTATAGGGCTCTACAGTTTTACTCATCCATATACCTGTGCTCGAACAAGGAATCTATGCAATCATTTTGTTATATAAATCTCTCATTTTCAGCATTTATGACCTCGATATGTATATGAATTCATAATTTGAAAACTATTCTTCTTAATAAAATAAAATAATTCAAGGCTTTTACGACCGGATATACAGACATTGAGAGGGTCTCAAGGGCTTATTGGCCGTGGTCGATTAGGAATTATTTCAACTAACGTTTCTCCTACATTTGCGGTAACATCTCCAGCGGATTCTTGGTCTGAGATTGTATCTCGACCGCTGAATCTCTGACAGTGATGCTGGGTTGTAGCCGGAGGTGTTATTTATACTCCATATCGGCTTGATCTTGGGTTTTCCTAAAAAGGGCAAACATGCGCTATGCAACGAGGGGTTTTACTCTTTTTTGTTTATGTTGTTTTTATGTTAATGAATTTCAATGGGTGACATGAAATTCCTAGGATAGTAACTTTTGCATCTGAAATAACTTCTGCGTTTGAGAAAACTTCATTGTGTCTATCAGTTAGAGCATATTCCGCTAGTGTAGATTTTTCTGTCTGATTGAGTCGACAGCATCGTTCGTGCTCCCTTACTATCGTATTGTATTGATACTTCGTTTTGTTGTTTCAATGTAGACTTTTCCGCAGTCGCAAGGTATTATGTAAATACCGGCTTGTAAAATTGGGTCGATTTTGTCTTTCGTAGTTCTGATCATTTGTGAGATATTTCCTTGTAGACCACAGCCAATAAGCACGGAATTCCCTCTCAATGTCATTTAATATATAATTCATCCATGTCGGTGTCGTATCAAAATAATCTGTTAATTACACGAATAAATTGAAATTTTCAAACTTTTTTCATTTTGAAGCTTTTCATTTCAATTCATCCAGGGGAAATTAATTCCCAATATCTGATATGGACTGACCATGAAAATGGGGTTTGTTTCTAATCAAGAACATAATTCTTACTTACATCATTTACGTCGACGGTATTATTCTTCCTGATTCCATGATTAATGATTATTATAAAAGAGTTGAGTAAAACATCAGCTACTCAATAATACGTTCGAATTATAGCGTCCAACAGCGTCAGTAAAATAAACGAATGACAATATCCTTCATGATTGCATGATTCCCTCTGAATTTTGCTTCTGTTTGTTTGGTTCGAATTCTTCCCTTCGTCTCTGTTTTTCATTCTACAGGCAATTTGGCTGGAATTCACGTCTCCATCTTCACGTTTCACGTAGTTTTTCCACGTATCCGTAAATTCGCCAAATATGAGGTATGAAACGGCGAGCTTCAACAAAAGTGAAACACGAAAACTGGTTTCGAGCTGTCAGAAAAACATGTGGGGAAACTCAATCAAAAAATTTATACGATCGAGCGGATTTAATATCTTGAGAGAATTAGAACTATCGATTTTATTTTTCTGCCCTTCCATCGCAGACGCTGTTTGAATTCCGAATAAGAGGATAGGATAGCATTCTGAATTCGTCCCTAGAAAAACCTGGAAAAATTCCTCTTTGAGTTCCTTAATCGATGTTCATCGTTAAATGAAAATTTATTAGGAAAATTCTAGCCGAATTCTAAACGTTTTCTTTCTTTACAACGAATGAGCCTCGATATTCAAATCAAAGGGGAAATAACGACCGTCTTCATCTCTTTTCCAAGAAAAATACGTACTGGATCGTGAAAAATATGATTGTACTTGATTGCGTTCTTTGATGAGAAAAACTCTGAATCGTCTCCGATAGATTGGCATTCAACTTTCATATTCAGACTCCATTCGGTCTTTATGTGCTTAATGTTCTGAATATTGATGAAACCTTGGATTAATAATTGCAAACACAATAAAATATATCAAGAAAAATACTATGAAAGGCTTGGCAGAGCTGTGAAAACTTTTTAGTGTTTTACATTTTCAAATGGATCTTGTCGGCATTACAGTAATCTCGAAAAATTGCGAAAAACAAGTAGCAAAGTATTGAGTCAAGAGGTTTATCTTACAACATACAATGAACTAACCCAAAATCAGGCACTCAGAAGGTACAAACCATATTTATAAATGTTATATGTGTTAGAACTCAACCTTCGAACAGAGACGAGAATTATATATTGTATGAGAAACACAGTAAAAAACAAACAAAATAACAATCAAACATCATCAAGAGAACAAACACAATCAAGAAAATGGCAGAACAATTACAAACATTTAGACATCAACATCTAGGCTCTCAACCCAATCCACCGCCTCAGGGGAAGCGGTGAAAATTTTGTTGGTACCACCAGGGAGGAATCTCATTGGGCATTCGTTCAATATGTGGTCCATTGTCTGTCTCGGCGCGCCACAGTCGCACTCCGCTGAGTCCACCATTCCCCACTTAGCCATATCATCTTCCATAACCCACCCTAAACCGATTCAGCCGACACCAGGTCCGTCGAGGTAGGCTCATGCCCTGAGGTTTACAACTTGGATCGATAATAGGTTCCAGATTTTTGACCCCCTGGTTGGCGGCTATGACCTCATTCCATTTGGAATGTATATCATAGACTCCCTCAATTTCTTCATCCATCCAGATGGGGTGGCGGGATTTCAGGCGGTTAGGAGGGGGAGGGTTGAGGCTTCGCTGAATGGTTAGATTTTTTAGGGGGTTACTAACCTTCCTCCATTCTTTATCGGCAGCTGCCGTTCTCCGAAGTTGTGGAGGTGCAATATTGGCCAGTATTGGGAGCCACACAGTAGGAGTAGGTCTTACGGTACCAGTAATTATCCGCATTGACTCATTAAGCTGAACATCGATTTTATGTGTGTGGGAACTTCTATACCATACTGGAGCGCAGTACTCTGCGACGGAGAAGGTCATTGCCAGAGCTGTGCTTCTAAGAGTGTCCGCATCCGCCCCCCATGTTGTACCAGCAAGTTTCGAAATGATATTATTTCTGGACTTAATCTTCAGTGCGGTCTTCGCTAAGTGTTGCTTATAAGTTAGAGATCGGTCCAGCGTAACACCCAGATATGTGGGGTTGGGGTTATATCTAATTTTCGAGCCACCAAGGTAAACGTTGGTTTCTACATGAGCCTGCTTGTTTGAGAGATGAAAGACGCAGACCTCCGACTTGAGTGGGTTAGGTTTGAGGCACCACTTGGTATAATAGTTATACATAACTTCAAGGTCGTCCGTTAGTTGGCTGCTACCTAGTTCTAAAGACTAATGCTGGTTAGCCAAAGCCATATCGTCTGCATAAATGAATTTCTGCGCTTTTGTGGGGAGTAGATCGTTTGTACAAATGTTGAATAGCAGGGGGGCAAGTACCGATCCTTGAGGAAGGCCGTTCTGGATAGTACGAGTGTGGCTCTTTCTGTCGTTGATATGGACTGTAATTCTCCGGTTCCTCAACATGTTCCCAATAAGGGTGGATAGCTTTTTACATGGGAACATTTTTTGAAACTTGTACATCATCCCATCTCCCCAGACCGTATCATACGCCGAAGACAGATCCACGAAGGCGCATGTGGTTTTCAATCCTTTTTGATAGCCAGACTCGATATATGTGGTGAGTGCCAGTACTTGATCTGCGCAACATCGGTCAGGTCTGAAACCAGCTTGTTCAGGGATTATATTGCGTTTGGCCACGGGAGATATTCTGTTGTATAGCAGTCTTTCTAGAAGCTTATAGCACATACTCAATAGAGCAATGGGGCGGTAGTTAGCAGGATTTTCAGGTGACTTTCCTGGCTTAAGGATAGCAAGGATCTTAGATTTTCTGAACTCATTCGGAATCTCTCCGGTATTTAAGATATTGTTGTAGAATTCCAGGAGCCAGCTCTTTGCCATCTCACCAAGATTTCTCAGGAACTCCGGGAAGAGTCCATCGGGACCAGGAGCTTTCCTCATTTTCATTCTCCCAAGCGCTTCATTCAATTCGGTCAAAGAGAAGGCGTGTGACCATGGGGATGCTAGCGGAAGGGAGCGGCGTGCTGTTCTGGTTGCTTTCTTTATTTCCCTTTCGAAAGTTCTATCAGCCGGAGAAACCTTGGATGTTATTACAAGACGATCAGCAATATCGTTGGGGTTGATGTTCTGCGTTTTTTCAGGAGGAGGCGCAGCAGAACCAAGCCGTCTGAGAAGGCTCCAGCCCTTTCTGCTAGAGTGAGTGAAATTAATTGCCTCGGTAGTTTCCTTCCATCTTTGAGCTCTGGCTATGTCTAGGGATGGCATAATCCGGTCGGGGATCCGGGGGTCCCCCATTTTCTCGTACTTTTTCTTGAGCTCCTCGATGTCTCTTGTCCACCCACGAATGAATTCCTTGCGGTAGCCTCGCGGAATGCTCTTTTTGGCGGACTTGTGCATGACATTTACGAATCTTTTATAATTCTTTGCTGTAGCCTGTAGATGTTGGATTTCTGAGTCGACCTCTTGCTGGAACAAGTTCCAATCTGCCCTCCTGAAATTCCAACGTTTCAGATTGGCTGTTCTAATTATAGGGATCTGGACTCCCACAGAGAGTGAAACAGGTCTATGTTGGCTGTTGGGAAATTTGCTCAGTACTTTGCGATATGCTGGTATGGGGAGTTCCAGGTTATTTCTACTAACAAAGCAGAGGTCAGGGTTGTAGTCTCTGCGCCATCTTGCAGAATGAAAAGTTTTGTTGTCCTTGGCGTCAAAGAGTAGGCCTAAGTTGTTAATTTCCGCCCAATCGCTGACTTTTTCTCCGTCATCGTTGTTGGTGGCATAACCCCAGGATGTATGACGGCTATTGAAATCACCTATGTAAACAGAGGGGGTAGGTACAGCAGGAATGACACCCCGTGGCCAGCTCGTGGCAGTTGATTTATACACTGAGACGATTGTGATTCCGGATATGTGTATTTTTAATATCTCGAGCCCCACTGCAGAAGCGGAAACGGGCTCAGCGGTAACCTCTGTAATGTTGTTCTTAACTAATACAACTGATCCGTGTATGGCTGATAGTGCATGAGTAACTATTTTATAACCTGCGATTCTCACCCTGCTGTTGAGTTGGGAGATATCACCGACATGCAGCTCTTGGAGACAGCCAATATCTTGAGACTCCTCTCTGGCGATACGGACTATGTATTCGCTCTTCGCTCTAGATATACCCTCGCAATTCAGTTGCAAAATTCGGACTGAAGGTCCGATATTTCTAGTCAGTTAGCCGTGAGAACGTCTGTTTTGGATAGAAAACATTTAAGAGAAAAAAATGTTGAGATGCGATCCTGAAAGATCAGATAATGTGTGTGTGTAGACTTTCAGCCGGCAGGGCCGTTGCCCAGGGTGTACCACAAGGAGGTAATCTACACACACACCCACTTTTCCTTTAACATCTTGTAATTAATCACGACCAGAAGGCACAATTTTGATGAATTATAAAAGGGATTGACTTGAAATTGTCACATTGACAAAAGACGAGAATTGAGATATTCTTAAGACTGTGAATATCATGGCGATAATTTTCAACCACTATTTTCCCTGCAGACAAGGGCGCCCTCGTGCTATTCAACACTAATTGCGAGTGGATTGTAGAAAAGGCAACTCATATCTGAAAAGGAGAATGAATGGCGCTATTGCTTTATAGAATCGATCGATTCAGTGCCATTGAAATGAACAGCAACAAAAATTTCAAGATAGTATTCTACAATTTTCTGAAACGGTCTTACTGATCTTATTCTTCACTAAACATTCATGTTCTAAAATGAAATCGTATTCTGTCTCATGCCAAACATTGAGTTCTCACACATTTGCCACCCCAACAAATTTTCCGTTCAGAAATTCCCAGAAATCTTGCCAGTTCACTTCTCTCTCTTTCATGTCATTCGCCACAAACATAAGGAAAACTGCTGTAACGTTTCACTGTTAATTCCAGGATACTCGTATGATACATCTGCGAAGGAAATCACGGATGGTGTTTATACCCTTCAAGCGATAAGGAGGGTGTCGGGGGTGCAAGAAATTACATTAAATGCTGTAAGATAATCTTCGCATCGCACCTATTTGAGGTAGCGATAATGTACGAATGGCACTTGAGTGTCGTCCGTATCTGAATCTAGAAAGGCAGATAATGTGATTTGATACGAGCTTGAGTGGTCTACAGTAATTTCGGCAAAGTTTGAATGATTCTTAAATAGAAAAAATGTCATGAAGTCTTTTAACTTCGAATCTGAAAACCGTCTTGATTTCATTTCGAACATAATGAGGTGCTCAATTGGCATTATCTTACATATCGATTATCCAACTAAAATATTTCCTTTATTGAAGGTCAGATATGTCTTCTGAAGAGGAAAAAAATTCGGATAAATTTTATCAAAATTGATCATTTTATACCGGGTGTTGAATAATAATGGCGCTAATTGAAGACTCCAGAATCAGTAGATCAAGAGAGAATCTTCGTAAAACAAGGATCCGGAAGTGCCGGTTTTCAAGATATTAACTACTAGCGCAACCATCTATAACAGAAGATATTCGACTCATTTTTGACTTTCAGTGTTTTGAATGCAGGAATTGCATCCTCTTGCGAAAAGATCTGGTTGTGTTCAGATCATTTGACAGGAATGACAAAATATAAAAGTCAAAGGATTCAAATCGGGAGATTCGGCAGGCCATAACACTGGGCCTTCTCGTCCTATCCTATTGCGTTGTCAATTCTTTTAAGATCTCATTAGGATTTTCATATTCATAAATGGAGAATTTTGACTCATGTTCTGAAAAATGTTTGATCTGAAGGTTCAATAGTAGCAAGTGTTTAATGTGAGGCCACTCTATCTTGCATAAACCAAATATTCATCCACTCAGTTTGGAAAAACGGTCAGGGTATTTTGAAGAGCCTTGAGGTATGCCGCTTATATTAAATTCCGTGGTAAAACTACTGGTCCTAAAAAACAATCTCCATAACTATTTATGTATACTCAAACACTGTTGATGATTCATGAATGACGTGTGGATTTTCATCCTGCAAAATAAAATATGCTATCATGAACAGTGACGGCTCGTGACATCATAAGATGGTGAAGCATATCAGAAAAACTTTATTACTAATGAACCTAAATTTCTGAACCCCAGACAATTTCTCATTTTTTTTTTCAACTCAGAAAACTTTTTTTTATTGAAGCAGTTGTCTCTGTTAAGACAACAATGAAACATAATAATTTGAATAGTTCTGACGTACGAAATTTTAAGTCAGTCTGGTAAAAAAAAAAATGATGTTTCATAAAGGTTCGTGCAATTTTCTATTATATCGCTTTCGTATAGAACGGTTACTCTACTTTTTAGTTTGTTTTATATCAAAAATATTATATTGCGTTGAAAAATCTTTCAAAACCTCATTAGGATTCTCCTATTCATGAATGGGGAATTTTCATTTATCTAACAGAATGAAGAAATATTTTTTTTCGACCACAATGTTGCACGGGAAATGAGAAAATTGAAGTATGATCCGGCGCATTCGCCAATTCGTAACCAGGGCATTCTTAGGAAACAGCACAAAAAAAGGTGGATCGAATGTTTAGCCCCTTATGTCCCATGGAAGCATACAAGATTCAATTTTTTTTAAGCTGCACAAATCATAGTTGACTCAACATTTTTCGTATTGCAAACATCAATGATGCTTCACATTTATTGCCCGTTCTGAATTACTCTTTATGATTAAGGCCAGACGGTGAGATGAATCGGGTTTGAATCCTCTGTCTCCCTAAGGATTCACAAAATGCTATTAAAAATTGATCCAGATGATTCTTTAGTGAATTTTTGAGGTGATATAAATCGAGTACATAATTTGAACAAAAATGATATTCACATATACAGGGTGATTTTTTTAAGTGTTTCATTAGAAGTTTTCGGGGAAGGTATTTCAATACTAATTTCAGATTTTGCATTGTTGTTTTAGACTACATGATCTTGAGTTGTAAAATATTTACACGCAAAATCTACTTCCGGTTCTACCGGAAACGAATGTGAACTCCGTTATTTCAAATGTAACACCCTGTATATTTAGACATATTTTAATTCTTTGTAAAATTCTACACTAATTTCAGGTATAATATGCGCAACCTCACAAGCGATTGTTGAGTTATAGCCCAATTATTGTCAAATAATTCGTCAGAAAGATTGTCACAAATCAGTGTTTATATCTTCAAAATCTCTCATTGTGAAATTTTTTTTTCGCAACAGTGAAATAAAATAAAGTACGCTGTTGCCGTTGCTGCTATAACTCATGAGGAAATTTCATACAGGGTGTCTGAAACAAAGCTTCAAAATGAGCTTTAATTAAACTATGAAATCTCCTTTTTTTCGAATGGCAACCATTAAATTTTGTTCTTATAATCGATTGCTCGTCAAAAACTAGTTAGAGTATGCCGAACATTTCATTCCTTCAAAATCAGTAGTTTTGCCGTTATTGAATTAAATTCAATTTCACGATCAAAGACAGGTTTCGCTCAGTCGAATTCATTGGTATGCTCGTTTTTTTAGTGGGCTATGGTATCAACTGTCATTCTTACCTTTATTCATAATGATCGAATAAACAAAAAAAAAATCAGTTCAAAACTTTCACATCAATTCTCTTAACAACAAACGAAAATTAAATAAATGCTATTCAAATAAATTTTCAAATTTATTAATTCTTCTACGAACTCCACCTACTGTAAGGTGTTCAGGTGATAATTCCCGCAGTGCAACCCGCACCCTAACTTTAATTTTGTTCCTTGAATGAATGCTATTTTTATAAACCTCCCATTTTATAGTACCCCATAGATAAAAATGAAGGAGCGTCAGGTCTGGAGAACGAGAGGGCTAATCTGATGGACTATTCAATTTGATATTTTGATATTCAACCTGAATGAAGAACATATTTTATACATCACTGTTAACGTAATTCCGATTCTGCATAGTCCCCGATTAATCAAACAACAAGTATTATGAAGGATAATTCTTAACAATGCATTATGAATGAATTGATGTATTTACTTTTGACAAAGCCTACTTGAAAATTATCTGAACAAATCCATTATTATACTAAGAAACCTGATTTTATTCCTGAAATTTGAATTTTATTCAATAACGGCAAAACTACCGTATTTCAAGTCATGAAATGTTAGACATACTCTAACTAGTTCGATTAGAAGAACAAAATTATATGGTTGCCATTTGAAAAAAAGAAGATTTCATAGTTTTATCAAGGCTCACTTCGAAGCTTTGTTTCAGACACCCTGTATGAAATTTCCTCATAAGTTATAGCAGCAACAGCATCAGAGTATTTCATTTTATTTCACTGTTGCGAAAAAAATATTTTACGATGATAAATTTTCAAGATATAAAAACTAATTTGTGACAATCCTTCTGACAAATAATTTGACAATTAGACTATAACTCAACAATCGCTTGTGAAGTTGCGCATATTATACATGAAATAATTGTAGAATTGAACGAAGAATTGGAATATGTCTAAATATAAAGGGTGTTACATTTGAAATACCGAACATTCGTTTCCGGTAGAACCGGAAGGAGATTTTGGTTGAAAATATTTTACAACTCAAGATGATGTTATCTAAAACAACAATACAAAATCTGGAATTTGTATTACAATTCCTTCTCCGAAAACTTCTAATGAAACACTTAAAAAAATCACCCTGTAGATAGTGAATGAATAGCTTTTCTCAACCACGTCGATTTGAGACTTATCAAAGATTCAGAGTTGCGATTTGGGGAACATGGCTTTGGTATTGAGGAAGAGATGTTCACGGTTTGATAAATCACTGATAAAATAATGTTGACATGATATATCGATTTATTTTCAGGTTCCTTTTTATAGGTTCAGTAAATTTTTTTTGGTTTTTTCCTCTCTTTATTGTCAGTTTTGGCTCTTAGTCTTAGTCTTTTCCTCTTCTCTGCAGCTGGCTATTTTCCCTTCATTTCTATATTTTTCTGACATTTCCTTTCAGGTGGAGGATGTTATCACAAATGGCAGTTTCTCCGAATTTCCTGTTCCTTTTTTCTCTAGAGTTTTCGGCCATTGTAATATATTGTTGAGCACATTGGGATCATGTTGATGATTTAGGAAATTTATTTTATCGTTTTTGTTAGCAAAAAAAACAAGAGAAATCGATACAATGTGCTCAACTTCTAACGTTGATTGGAGACGAAGTTATGCGAATTTATAATATACTCACAACATCAATCACTTCTTCTTTTTCGTGAGGTGCCTTCTTCGAGCTGAACTGAGGCCTAGTGGCCAATTGTTTATCCTTATACAGAATATGATACTCAAACATTATGAGATGCTGTCAAAAATGTCGTGAGTTGAAAGGGAGGAGTCTCAATCACTCTATTAATTCTAGGTATTTGGTTTTCCAGGTGAGTTGTCCTCAACTCATAAAAGTTTTCACAGGTAAACAGCGTATGTTCAACAGTTTAATCTGAGTTCCTTCACCAACGGCCCAGAGACCAGCCAGTTAGTATCATCCTATATTAATATTTATAAAACAGATGATCAATCAACAGTCACTAGACTCAGCTACTTTCCCTCAAGGCTCAGGAGTTCTTTGACCTCAGTCCTAGAGGAAGACTTCTCAATGAGAAGCCTTGACCAAATTCAGTGCTCCATTCAGACGAATATTTTCTGTCCAGCGACTTCTTGAAGAACACCGGACATTTGTACGACAGATGTGAAGCGCCGGCTGCGGACCAATGAAAGGTGATCGTGTGCCTGTTCAGCCCATACATCGGCCATCTCATAGCCAGAGATCTTCGAATAGTTTCGGGTGCCTAGCTCACGTAGAGGTTTTCAGCATTTTCTAATTGAGTAAGAGTTGACCTTTGTCCCAGCAAGGTATTTTAGTGTTCCCTGACTGTCACAACATAAGTTTGTTGGAGTACCTGCAACGGATATTCTTCAGCGTGCAGACAAGAGCAGCATAGTTTTCATTACTTTCCATCCTGCATAGTAATTTTCTAGGGGTACGGACAGTTTGAAACAAGGCCCCACAATCTAAACAACACTCCCGTGGACTTCACATAGTCGTCAGTGAACCAAGTAATGCCTTTAGGAACGAAATAGCCTGTTTGGATTAGACCTTAGGTCACTATCAGGAACTTTCTGTAGGGTAGTTTTCTAGGGGTCTTTTGTTATTTAGTTATTGACATGGTATCCACCATGGTAACTTTTCAAATACGAGATGAGCTTGAATATCAAAATGTAATTCTTCTAACAGTGATGGTCACTCTATGTCAATTACTGTTCCGACTAAAATAGACAAGACAGTCATTGACAAATTATTTCGTCTGAACATAAACATGAATGAAGGCTGTGTTTACATCAATATCAAGTCTTTGAAACCTTTCAAATACTAAGAAACTCCTTCCATGTATTTGAGATACTTCATTCTAGAAAACTTCACCCATATGTGCAGTCACTTCCCTTAACCAAACGTTAACGATTGAACCGATTGACATTATCGCACAACTTGGCTTCAAATATCTCATTGTGGTCTGAGCGGGACGCTAATTTACTGAACTAAAACTTGAACCGAATGGAAATTGAACCTTCTAGCATACGTGGAGAGACGAAAAAAGGCCCTTGTAAGTACAATTATGTTATTACAATGGATTAAGTATGTAGCGTGTTAATCATTATCGGGATGTCAACGACTTTACCTTTTACTCTATATATATATATAATTTGGAATATGAAGCAACTTATTGTCCAAAAAGGCAGGTGAACTATCAGGTCTCACGAGAAGTCTCACTTTCCTGTATTACTCAAAAGTCTCGACTGCCTGAGCCTGAAATATTAATCTCGATGTTAAGATTTTTCGAAATTGTATATATCGATGTTCAGAGATTGTATCGACAATCGATACAATCGATATATCGATACCGCTACGTATGAAATATTTCCCAACGAAAATCTATACGGTACAATTTGAGTGAACGTTTCTTATATTTTATTGTCACGTGATGATATTACTGAAACCAGAGGAGGAGAACCATTGGTGTAATTTCAGTATTGGATCTTTTAATTGTGACCTCATGTTATCGAGGAGGCTATTCAGTTCTCTATTCCCACACTTTGCTTCGGAAACTGCAACATCTCAAAAATCAATCCAACTGGAATTTTCCCTTTCAGAAATTTTTCGTTCTGCCGACAAATTCCTTAGCAATTCTATCCGAATAAATCCGGGAGAAATCTTCTATCGACTGCTTCCAAAGAATAGCCTTGGGAACGAGGTTTCTCAGCCGTGTCAACCATAACACAAAATAAATATCCTAGAATTTTCAGAGCCTGAAAGCATTCATTCTCCGATTGAACGGCAAGATTCCAGTTGATTCGAAACAGATTGTGCAGGAAGAGTTTATCTGGATGTTTCCCAATAAATAAAAAGGAACGCGGGTATTCTCTCATAGTCCTAAGGGTTTTCAAGAATTGTTTCTTTAGAAATTAACAGGTGAAGAAAAGGAGTGCAATATGGAGGTTCTGTTTTAAAAATTCAGTTAATGAGAGAAATTAACTCATAATACTCATACATAAAACTTGTAGTACTGACACTCGTCCCTTTAGAAGCTAGTGCCAGAATATGAGTGCCATCTGCAGTTGTATAAGAAATATCATCATTTAAGAAAATCGAAAAGTTCATACAGTTTACGCACTATTATCAGAAACAACGAAATATCTCGCGAATGTACCTTTCAATAGAAAAAAGTTAAATCTTTTTTTTCAATCAAGACTCAAAGGCTTTTATCAAATAACAAGATATCCAAGATGTTGAAAACTCCAAATCAAATGCCAGCAAACGCAAAAATCTTTTGGAAAAGAGGCTTGTAGAAGTGAAGAAGTTACCTCCTTGAAGCTATACCCGATACTTGAGTTCATTAGAACTCTGGAATTGAAAGGCGAGGTGTAGACTACGATTTTTGAAACAAAGATGAATACAAAATCGTATTCATCGAAATGGATACTATTTTGAATTCATAGACTTACGGATATTTTATGATGAGATGAGAGAAATGATATTGGGAGTGGGCGGTTTTTGCTCACAAAGACCCAGGGAAGACCTTCCTAACTGGCAGTAGGGGGAGGGGGGCTACTGCCCGTTTTTGACCATCTGGTGCTCATGACAGGTTTTTGCGTTAACCAACCCTTAACCAGAAATCTGTATTTCTTGAAGCCAGGATGAGGTTGCTGACGTCTACTATGGCGTTTCTTCATTCAGACCCAGCGATCATTTTGTTCACTCACGCCTTCAGTGAGAGTAACATAACATCGGCAATCTTTGGTCACGGGAAGCTGAAAGTGTGCAGTACTTTGCAACAATAACTCATCATTGTTAGAGAAAACCGTCGAAAATTACAGAGATCCGACGAGGACGCATGAAGAGCCTCTTACCGCGAATAGGTTATATGTAATAATAAAAATAAATTCATTCGTTCCATAAACCAGAATATGTCGGAAAAGCATAATGACAGAAATATATGTATAATATATACTCTACAGTTCACAATTACAGGGTTTTCACAAAATGACAGAATTCATCAAGAGAATAAAATGAATTTCTTACAAGAATCTCCTTCAGAGCTCTAATAAAATGTTTATGAGTCCTAGGGTCGGTTTCATAAAACTTTGTTTGTACCGTTAAATTAATTGGAGCTACCGTGATTCGTTGAAATGTCAAAACGAGTGATTCGATTGGTTCGAATTTACGTAAGGTTTTTTAATCGCACAATTAAAGTTTTATGAAACCGACCCATATTTGTTGAACGAGACGGTCACAAGTTGAATAGTTTGAAGCCTAAAATATTTGAAGACTTTTTATGAAATCCGTGAACTGACCTCTCCTCACAGAGACGGGATCTATTTCTGGTCTCATATGAATGTACCTCCTCACGTCTAAGGGTACGAGGGCTTCGCTTATGTGATTACAATAAAAGGTAAAAAATTTAAATGACGGCACAGTTAAAATATGATGCATCTTGAAATACTCCTCACATGAAGTCCTGAATGGCAGATCAAATAATTTTCTTAATATACGCTTTTAGGCCAAGCAAATTAGCTTCAAAAATGGTGTGCCTGGAAATAATCGGTGGAATTCGGGAAACTGTTTTAATCATCTTTTTAGGCCTCTAATAAGATTAGTTTGAGCTTTGCCCCAATTTTCCAGTAGAGCGTATGTCGTGACGTTCAAGAAACCTCGAAATATTCGGACTATTTTAAGTTTTTCTCGAAAAACTCCTAAACTGAGCACTTATGATTTTCAAACTTGTAAAGCATTAAATTATGCTTCTAGAAAGTGTTACGAAATTTTATTTTGAAAAAGTAGTTTCAAAGAAATCATACGTCCAAATATGGCAAATTTTCACACTTTTCAAAAAAACACATTTTTTCACTTAAAATACCTATGAAACTACGAACTTTAGAATGAAATGTCATAGAATAAGAGTTGTAGACCATAATATTGTGATAAAAACGTATCCCCATTGTTAAATCGCGCAATAGCTCATCCTGCTGTGGATGCTGATCATTTCATCCTAAGTAATGAGTTGTATTGTTAGTTATTAGTTTAGTCCCACATTTGTTATTATAATTGATTCAGTTGATTTTCTACGTCCTCAGGAATTTCAGTTGCCCTTCACCAAGACATTAAAGACATGAGGGAAAAATATGTTAGTTTCCGAAACAGAGAATAACTTGTAGTGCAAGGAAGAAGGACAATTTATCGTCTTACTTGCCTTTGCCAAGCTTTAGTAAAAAATTTTTGGTGCACAAAGAGGCTGGAGCAGTCAAAATTACAAGAAGATCAGTGCACTCCTCAACAATAACCACACACTCATGGGACTGCTTAGCATCCTCAATAGGATGTTCTACTATGCGATTTAACGTTGTGGATGGGAGGTGGCGGGTTACGTATTTATCACAATTTGATGGTCTACAAATCTCATTCAATAACAGTTTGTTCTAACGCCCGTAGTTCCAAAGATATTATATGTTTTATAATCAAAGAATGTGTTTTTTCGAAAAGTGTAAATATTTGCCATATTTTGATGTATGATTTTCATAAAACTAGTTGTTCAAAATATAAAATCGTAATACTTTTTAAGAGCAGAATTCAATGCGGAACACGTTTGAATACGACAATGTTTTTGATTAGGTGCTTAGTTTAGAAGCTATTCGTGAAAAACCTAAAATAGTCCGAAACTTTCGAAGTTTTTCAAACGTCACGACATACTCTCCACTGAGAAATTGGAGCAAAACTCGAACTACATTTTTGTCCACGACTACCCTATAATCTGTACATTACGAATGAGCTTTCAGAAGCATTATGATAGTCATTTTACAACCCGTGTATAATAGGTGTTGAATAATGAGTCATTATTCAACAGGTTTGACGTCATTATCAAACAAAAATGTTTGTCCACTATAATCTGTACATTACGAATGAGCTTTCAGAAACATTATGATAGTCATTTTACAACCCGTGTACAATAGGTGTTGAATAATGAGTCATTATTCAACAGGTTTGAAGTCATTATCAAACGGTTTGAAAAAAGTTGCTATCTCGCACTGGATTCGAACCTGGGACCACCGCGTGGAAGGCGAGGAATTTCACCCCCACACCGATCTGGCGATGAGGAGAAGTAGCGAATAGATCCATATGATGTGTTTTCTATGATGTTTCATATTATTCGATTTAGTTCGACAGATTGAAAAATATTTGAAACGTCAGTGTTGAAAAAATTGCGTCTCATAAATTGTAATTTTTCTTGAATTTATCATGGAAATCGAAAGTGATGAAGAAATGTTGTGTACTCCACCGGAAATAAGAGATGTTGCAAAAATTACAACATTGAACGTTTTGCCGGAAAAATCAAGAAATCTCCACCTGAAAGTGTTTAACAACTTCATGGACTGGAGAGCAGCGAACAAAATCCAATCATTTTCTGAGGCAGTTTTATTGGCATATTTCTCGAAGTTATCAGTTCACTATAAACCATCAACATTATGGTCACATTATTCCATGCTGAAGACTACTCTCAACATAATTCGATATCGAAAACTATAAAAAACTGCGTTCACTTTTGAAAAGGAAATCAGAAGGCTTTCGGCCGAAAAAAGCTAGAGTATTTTCTTGCCAAGAAATCAAAAAATTTATTTCTGAAGCATGTGATGAAAAGTATCTTTCAACGAAGGTAAAGAACTAGCTATATTGAAGAAGTTTTTGATTTATATTCATGAAATATTTTTCTTTGTTATTAGGTTACAATGATAATGGGAGTTATCGGTGCATGCCGAGCAAATGAATTGTATAACATGAAAATACAGGACATAAAAGACATTGGATCAGTTTTCTTGGTAAACGTGCCCAATACCAAAACAAAAATCAGTAGAAAATTCACTATTAATGAGAATTTTTACTCGATTTGCATAAAATATATAGACCTAGGTCCAGCACATGTAACTTCTGATGTATTTTTTTTGAACTATCAAAATGGAAAATGCACTTCACAAAGGATTGGTATAAACAAATTCACGAAAATGGGAAAGCAAATAGCTGAGTTTCTGCTGCCAAATTGTAATGACTATTCTGGACATAGCTTCCGCAGATCTTCTGCAACTATACTCGTCGATACTGGTGGGAATATAACAACACTAAAGCGACACGGGGGCTGGAAATCTACGAATGTAGCCGAAGGATACATAGAAGATACATATCCACCTCTATACAAAACGAAACAACTGAAGTCCAAATTTTAAATTTAAATCAAAAAGGAACTACCGATCAAAACATTGATTTATCTATAAATTCAATGCCTTCGTTAATTTTCAATAATTGTTCTGTTACTATTAATATAAATAAATGAATCCAAAATTATCCAATTCATTTTTATTAGGGTGAAAGAAATTAATGGAATCGATGTCAAGTGAAATTTTGACGTTTATCGTGAGCTTAGAATTTTCAGTGAACACAGAAAATTGTGTCAACGCTATTGATAACTATTGTCATTGTTGAAATTGCAGATGAATTCGAATTTCACCGAGGAAGTCGTGGACAAAGTATAGTATTCTATTCGCACATAATTACTATTATTCACCCTCTTGAATAATAGTAATCATTATGTGCTCATCGAATAATATAGAATTATTAAATTTGATTCCTTATGTTCATGGACTTTCAGAAAAAAATGAGAAGTTTCGGTTCTCAATTCAAAACATCACGACCCTTAGAAATTAGAAAACACGAATATAAGAATACCATGAAAAATATAGTTATTGGTAGATCGCAGATAATTCCAATACCGGCGATCAGATGATGGATTGGAATAACGCGAAAATTCTAATGACGAAACCCGATAGTTATAAAATTGACAAATGTCAATTGAGAAATCAAAAAAAGCTCATGTTGAGAAATTGCCTGAAGAATAAGTCTGACATAAACTCCGAAACGTTACAGAGCTTGACAGTTCGAAATGTTGTCTCTAAGAAGTTTTATGGTTTTTCAAATACATTCAGAAATGTTCTTTGCTTCATCCCATAGTAATTGAAGAATCGTTCAGGATATTTTTCCAATTATTGATTGTTGAGATGTTTGAAATATCTCAACAATTTTTTGGCTCTGAAATAGGGTGCATCCAATGAAGTCAGGCCCTCTGTGTTTCCTGTCGTCTTCTGACTAAATAACTTGACTCTAGAATGTACAGGGTGGGCATAATTCGATGTTTTAGCACTACAACTTTTGAACCAGAGGAGATAGACAAAATCTGATACCCCATTCTCGATCTCTTTTTCGGAGAAACTGATAAGAGTAGTATTCATTTTTGGCTACCTTCTTTTGTTTTCGAGTTATAAGCGAAAATTGGAAAAATGGTGATATCGGAGAAAATTTATATCTCCGCCAATACTGATGATAGAGGTCTGAAATTAAAACATTATATAGGCACTTTTCTACGTAGAATCCAGTGGCATGCTCGCCTTTTTTGCAGAATTTTTAATTACGAAGCTATGACACAAAGTTATGTTTTTTGAAGAGGAACACTAGATTTCTTTGCCATTTTCTGAAAGCTTAATTTTTTCTGATTTCAAAAATATATAACATCGCATGGTTCGTATCAATAAATCAATATGAGTATAGAAATTGGTCAAGAACATCTGAGTCTCAATACTTTCTATGGTTTCAATTGTCGCTAAGCACGAAAAATTCAGTATCGTATAATTACCACAACTTCTTTCTAGTAGTCTTTTCATTTCTATGCTCTTGTTATAGGAAGCTACATTTTTCTGTGCTCATCAACAGTTGAAACCATAGAAAGTATTGAGACTCACATGAAAAAAGGTTTTTGACCAATTTCTATACTCATAGTGATACAAACTTTACGATGTTATATATTATTGAAATCAGAAAAAATTAAGCTTTCAGAAAATGTCACAGAAATATATTGTTTCCATTTAGAAAAAACATAACTTTGGATCATAGCTTCGTAATTGAAAATGGTGCAGAAAAGACGAGCATGCCACTGGATTCTACGTTAGAAAGTGCCCGTAGAATGTTTTAATTTCAGAGCTCTATCATAAGTATTAGCGGAGATATAAATTTTTTTTGATATCGCCATTTTTCCAATTTCCGCCTATAACTCGAAAACAAAAGAAGGTGGCCAAAAATGAATAAAACTTCTGTTAGTTTCTCCGAAAAAGAGATCGAGAATGGGGTATCAGATTTTGTTTATCTCTTCTGGTTCAAAAGTTGTAGTGCTAAAACATCGAAATATGCCCACCCTGTACAAGTCCCCCGGATTCATAGCATATTGCACTCAATACTGAAAGAATACGAACTCGGTAGTTTTCGAAGACACACTATGCTCTTTCTATCAGGCAACTGGTTATATCACTGAATAGAACGCAAGAAGCCGTAACCTTCGCCGCTACCAGTGGACGAACCCTGCAGCTCATTGCCGCCTGTGTTGTAGCAGCTACAAACGCTCGTTTCGCGTGAGCGCGAAGCTTGAGTACGCTTCCAGTGGGGACGACCGGGCTTATTCGGTATCATTAGTGTCCCCTAACACTCTGAGACAAATTCTTCATAAAAACTACTATGAGCCTTATGAATGAATAAATGCGAATGGCAACATCTAGTAGCGTCAAAAGGAATGTTCTACATATCCAGTTACATGATAAACTGCGTACAGCCTGGAGTGAAAGATCACCCCAATGCAAGTTTCTCCGAGTGATGAAAACGCCCAATTCTCTTCGCCACTGTAAAGCCAAGAAGAAGAACAAATGGAAGTAAAAAACTTTTGTTGTTGTCTCTGAGGGATATGCCAAATAGAGTTGAAACAAGTATATGTGTCCACTGAGGGACAAAATCTGATTTAATTTGTCCAGCTCCATGATTATAGATCTGTGTGCCTATAAATTGAAAATGATATGAATTTTGATGATTGTTATATTCAAAAAGGAGTATGCCCTCCGTATAGGCCAAATTGTGTTGGTTCTTTTTCTCAAATAAATGCTTGATGGCGGAACAGTTCTCATGGGGGCACAGTTGACCTAAAGCTCGATTTGCAGTGGAACCTTTCAAAAGGGGCTTAAAATGAAATAATTTTTTTGAAAAATGAATAGAATAACCCAAGTGATATAGATTCTGCAAGAATTTGCAGTATTTCGGAACCATATATTGAGTTTGTGGAAACGAATCTGCAAATGTATAGACACAAATACCTAATATCTATCAGATCAACAAACGAGAACTACAACAAACACTTCACATTTTATTTATTTCATTCCTTACATTCAAACAGTTCAATTAGTCTTGGGGTAAAAATCGGTTTGACGTTACATGTAGCTAATTTCCCCTCTTATTCTCATTTTGCCTGTGAGTTATCGCACGAACTTTTTGGACTTTTCATAGCACGAAAAGAACCGATTAATCCTTCGATGCTGTCAAAACTTTCAACACGTAATCTGTTCGCGACGCTCATTTAGTTGAGTCTCTAAACCTATACCAACCGCAACGGAAAATAAAAGGTATCGACTGATTAAAGCGAGGTTAATTAAATTGGGCCCCTGATAATACAGGCACGTGATACAGCTGGAAAAGATTGTGGTCTTCTCGTGATCGATAAAGTTGAGGAAACATTTATGACTGTTATCGATAATAATTTTGTAATTGGCTGAACAATAGTCTAGTATTTTATCATCAGCGTTCAACATTTCATTATCTGAACGAGGACATTACTATGGAATTTCTTGGTGAAATAGGAACGGAAGCAATAATCTGAGAGAGCAAGGATAATTACCATTCTTCTTTATACCAGGAAATCGGCTCGGTAAATATTATATTCCGGAAATTTTAGTAGTGTTGGGAATTAGGTTCCAGAGGGAAGGAAACAAGGTTGAAATTTGTTTTGATGCTAAGCGCTGAATTTCTTCAGATGAGTTTAGGTATAGGTCGAAAAATAAAATTACAATTTTATAAGTTACGTACAATGTGTATCCTGAAACCCACTAGAATATTTCGCATTATTATTTTTATTTTATGTTCCTTTCCATTTTTGTTTTGTTTCGTTCTGAAAGTTTCATGAATTAACATACATCAATAGTATCTGTTTTATCGAATATTCTCATCCTGGTATAACTACTTGACCATGAAACAAAAAGTAGAATATAAGTTTGTTCGAATGATATGTAATAATATTAATTTGTCAACATCTTAAATGAAAATGTATCGATTTATATATTAACGTAAACATTATTTGATTTGAACTTTGTAAGCGACGGGGTATAATTGAAGATGAAGAATATCTGGAGCTTGGTTTCCCGCACGTCATCCGTATTTCTAATAATTCATCTACTCACAGTGAAATCTCGAAATATTTTGAGAACTGAACGGGCTCAAAATTCATGACATACGGCACAAATTGAGCGCAATTAATCGAAAAAAAAAACTTTCTACATGTGAGTCACATCAATTTGATGACTGACATGGAAAACTCGAAATATCTCAAAAACTGAATGAGCACTAAATTCGTAACTTACGGCACAAATTGGCACTAAATGGGCACAATTTATAGAAAAAAAAAGTTTCCAAAATTCCATGTGTGAGTCACCAACTTGACGCTCGACATGGAAACTCGAAATATCTCGAAGACTGAATGGGCACAAAATTCATTAGAGACGGCAAAAATTGCCACAAAATAGGCACAATTGTTTGGAAAAAAATTTCATGAATTCCATCTGTGATTCACAGCGTCCAGTTGTTGACTCACAGTGAAAACTCGAAATATCTCGAAACCAAATTGGCACAAAATGAGCACAATTTATCGAGAAAAGAAAATTTCCGAAATTCCATATAGGTATGAGTCACACCATCAAGTTGGTGATTCATAGGGAAAACTCGAAATATCTCTGAAACAGAATGAGCACAAAATTCATAACACACGGCACAAATTGGCACAAAATGAGCACAAAATACTTAAAATATTCCCATATCAAAATTTCACTAGTGAGTCATCGACTTGACGCACCTAATAAATATTCTCATCTTGCATTCGTTTGTTTCCCAAATTATTCTTGATATAACTCATATTATGAATTTTTGCTTTAGGTATGGTGAATTTCCCAAAAAATAGAAGAAAGTTATTATCCTTCCAGTGCCTCGGGTGGCTGATCGCGAAGACTTGAATCATTAACCCGATCAGTGTTTCACCAACCTCTTCGAAATTATTGGGAAAAGTACAATTTAATTAAACATCACAGATGATTTATTAATAGCTACGCATTAGGTTGAATTAATCAGTTCAACTCACTAGACTGTTATGAGTATTCAGGAGCCTGCACCAAGGCGTGCTTAAAGATTGTTTGGTCCATATAGATTTAACAGGTGAGGCTTCTGCCTTCTTCATATATCAAAATTTCTGTAAAAATTAAAGGGTGTGCCACAAGGTTCTATTCCTCAATCTTTATTATTTATCATCTTACTTTCACAGTTCACAAAATCTATTCTACCCTGTCTGTCACATTCATTTAAAGATGATAGTTAATTTCATACCTTTATCGTTCCTTCCTAATGAAGTCATCCAGGCCACTGCTGCACTAAATTTCGACTTGAATTTTATTGAAGAAATATCTTGGAAAAAATAGTTACAGCTGAAGGAAATTGCAAAGTTACATTTTTGCATAAAATAATAAAAATAAATGCTTTTCTAGGTTATACTCACTTTCTGTGATGAATCCAAAGAACGTTTCAGTTATTTTTCGTAACAAGTAATTAAGCCGCAATTGAACTTTCAAAGCCTGCGGATATAACCATAATTCGTAAACTAATGATAGCAGAAATCCAAAGAAGATTATATTCCTATTTTTTCGGACACGATTTTTTTCACGGGAGTAGAGTCTAAAATTGGAATTGTTAATTCTTGGATTTTTACGAAATTTATAATCATTTTTCTAACTTTTTTATTTGCGGCCTCAATTTCAACATAGACTGATATTTATTCTTAACTACTAACTTATTGTACTTATTAGCACAACCATGAATAATCGGTATTAAATATCAATTCGTTTAGTGGGTAATCGATTAATGGTGGTTGGAATTTATTGAAAATACCTTTATTCAATTGATCGATGAAAAGCAGATGAGAATGAGAATATTCGATTAATCGATTATATTATTTGACAGGAATAATATCGTACCCTATTTTCAAACGCTATCAAATAATATCAAGTAAAAGATAGATAGTTCGGACGGCTGCGTTTTGAATTTAAACTGCATAATATCTCCCGGGCTCCTTTAGATTTTTTCATTGAATTTATCGTACGTTCCAACAAAAAGGAAGGTTGTTGAAATGTATTTTTTTATATAACAGGCATTTACGATGAAACGAACATTGTTCCAGGCTTATTAAGGGTATTAGATATGAATCGAGGTCTAGCGTAGGCGGGATAAACTATAACCATTCCGAAACTTACTTGAATATTTCTCCTTTTCGAGTTCGCCTAACCCTGGAAATATCAGATAACATCAGAAGTCGATTTGAATATATTTTTCGTGGTATCTGAACACAAAAATAGCATTGTTTTATTCTTCTTGATAAGTGAGGCCAATTGGAATCGGTTCTGAAACGTCGATCAAGTAGAGTTTGTTTTTTGATACAAGAACAGCGAACCACAAAAAAATGTATGTGACGCAAAATGTCTTGATCCCTGAATGAATTATACTTGATAGATTGAAAATAGTAGAAGGGAAAAGCTTTGAGGAGCATTTCTTGGTAAATGTCAACGTATATAAAACGTCTTATTACTCTTATTTCGACCTGAGTTTTGGGAATCTTGCTACTGACTTTCGAAACATATTGAATCCTTTACTCCGATGAAATCGATCATGTATTCACCTTCACTAATTATTTCGACCATTTTTCATCCGAATTTGAGAACAATTTCGCAGTCACCATGATCTTTCTTAACCAATAATATTATTGTGGAGGCCATTCCTATTAGTATACTCATATTACCTAGATAACGAGCAGGAAAGTAATTTGTTTTGGATGAGCGCCGAAGTATGCTAGAGACGCGAGGCTGGATTGATTTCCTTCGATGCTTGTATACCTTTTCACTCACAATCTCATCAATAATTAAAGTATTGATGAATCAAGTTTTAAATAACTATCGTAACTAACAGATATTCTCATTATAAAATTATTAACAAGCAACCTGTAGGTTCGTTGCTAGGCAACGTAAAAAGTTAATTAAATCAAAAATATTTTCTAACTCTGTGACAAATCCGTTCATTTTACCACATCTCGTAGAATAAAACAATGCTAAACTATTTCATTCTTGTTCAGTTTTCATGGTTATATTTAGTGATTACATGTTGGTTTATTTATTATCTCTCAAATAAATGACAAAGAAAACAGTTCTGATAATCAATATTTTTCAATGCGAAAGTCACTCAATGACGACATTTATGGAAATATTTCATCAATTTCCATAAAAATTGTCCGAATTGGAAAAAATAATGTATGATACTCGTACAGAAGGCTCATTCTAACACTAGTTCCTTCAAAAACTCGCCACTTCGTAGCTCGTTTTTGAATTTTGAACGCGTATAAGAATACCAATGCCTTCTGCTTTTGTGTCCTGAATAACTATTCTGGATTCGACATTTGATTATTTACAATCTAATTGCTATTTTCCTAGTTCATAACAATATGGCTATGGTATTGGGTATTCGGTTCTGAGCGTTATTGCAATGTTTTTCATGTGTTTTGTTAAAGCTATATTGCTATCAGGGTCTTCAAGAATCGACGATTTAAGATTTGACAACACTGTATTTTATGACTTCTGAGTGACAAATGTGACAAAGAACAAGAAAATAACAGATAGTTCTGTGAAATTAACCTCTCTGAACATATTATGCGTTCTGTGATAAATAAAAACATCTAGAGCCCTATCAATATTAAAAAAAAATTATTAAACTGCGGAGTGTATGAGATTATCAGTGATTATCAGTTTTTTGAGAAGTGATTGCAACATGTGTACAATCAGGAATCAGATGTCCCTATTACAATAAGAAATTGTAATTTTACATTCATCAAACTGAAAGTGTAATGATAAAATTCCAATATTATTGGTATACAAAACTAACCCATTTTTGGCCATTCTCACATCCTCGTCACATAAAGGAAGTTAGAGATAACGTGGTAACATATATGTTAATATAAGAACTTTAATTATGGATCTACTTATGACAGGTTAACCCATTCCGAGATTCAAGTCTTTACCAAAAATGGTTCGATAGCTTCCATGAGCAAAAATTTGTAGACTTACAAAAACCTAAACAAATGTTAAATCTTAGTTTCACCAGCCAAGTATTTGAATACTTGAAAAGGAACAGTATCTTTTCTAGTTTGCTCATCAACAAATTCGCTCAACTCTTCAATGAAATTAAATGCAGCGATTTTATTACGACAAAATATTTTCGTGAACAATTCGTCGATAATTCAAAAGGATTACTGGAGCCCCTAATATGTCGGTACTGAAGTCTAAGGTTTTTTCTCAAACAAATGTTGAGTGGTACCTTAAATAAATCCCCAAAGCCACATAATTGCCTATTTTCAATGTTTTCAAACTCCTGGAAAAAATAATAATGGAACAAATAGATTCCTAACATAATTCCTAACTCGATGTTGAGATCAGCAAGCTTTTAGAGGTTGCTGTTAGCAATATTAATAACAAGGCTATGGCTCAATTGACAGATCATATTGCCAAAGAATGGCATTACTTTCGTCAAGTGGGCTTTCTGAAAGAAAAAATTGATAAATTTTTAAATCCTCCGATAGAATTTTTCGCCCAAAGGAAGCTTACTAAAATTGTCTCTTTGTATATGACGTATATATTGATTGTTCCTGCAAGGAACACGACTGCCGAAGTAACCGAGCGAGAATTGAAACTTAAATTTGTTGCTTCTAACTTCAATTAATACCATCAATTTCATGCGGAGCTGAGCGTTCTCCGTATCGAACGCGTTAGTTCATAATATTGACAATTTATTTTCCATGATCCATCCATTTCTCTTGGCAAATCTGTGGAAGACAAGTAATAACCCATTTTCCACTTACTTAACTCCAAACAACCTTAAGGCAGGGGCAAATGGGCTGTTCTCACTGCAGCGATACAATTTTTGACAAGCTAATCATGCCCCCGAGAAGGAAAGTTAAATTGGCATCTCTGCGCTGAAAGTATAGAAACTCCATTGATAATTAGGTGAAAAAAATTGCTCGATAAATTTATCTTTTCGCGAACATAACCAGACTGGGAAATCGACTTTCATGAATATAATAATGTTCTGAAGGGATTATGAATGATGAATGGTTGGAAGACATATTTTCTTTTTTGGCTCAGTTGAGGATCTACTAGCATGAATGATAGGCGTTGGAAAATAATAAATTGATATCTATTGCTTGCTCAGAATAGTCCGGAAAATGAATAGTTTTTCACCCATGAATTAATCGGGTCAATCATCATTCCTCACCATCACTTTTCCATAGAAACAGAAAACGCTTCGAAACTGACGAACGAAGTTTGTATGTATAAAGTATTTTCATTAGATAATTCCGCCAGTAATCAAGCATCAACATAAATACTAACTCGAATGTCCTTTTCCTTCAGTTTTTCGACTTTTTCTCTTTAGTTTTCAGGTAAGTTGGACTGAAAGGATGTTTATATGCAGAATTGAAGCTGACTGAAAATTCTTCAGTTTTCATGTTTTAAGTTTGTAAACTTCCATGAGTAAAGTTGCGTAGGTACATAGTTATCAACTTAAAAAAATATATTTTACCGACATTTTTTGACGACGAGCTTCTACTGAAATTTTTATCACGTATAAAAGGTATCTGAAGAGAATGCGTATGAAAAATTTCTTATTTTTCAACTCGTTAATTTACTAGACGCTCATTACGTGTGGCAGCATGAGGAAATCTTCCATGTTGTAACAGGTAATTACTCACATAGGGGAACGTTCTTCTATTAGGAAATCTCTGACGATATTCTCGCACTGCTGCTCTGGAATTGCCATTGTAAAAACCATATACAAATATCATATCGAAATATTCACAATTGGTGTAGATCTGAGTCATAGTTTTAATTTTCAATGAAAATTAGACTACCTCTGATATTGACCGAGATACCTATTGAGGAGCATACACAAATATTCAATAATTGAATAAAGCCATATTTCTTGCAGAGTAAAGTTTTTTGTGTTTCGGAGAAAATTTACTCACTTATTACATTTTCCAAGAGGGTTTCTACATTTGAACCTTAATTCAAAATGTAATTCCAAAAAAATTCTTAGCTTGACAATGCTTGCTTTAATCACCCTCAGTGCGAGCTGAGGTTTTAAAATGGATAAAACTTAAACAAAATTCAAAATAGTTCAAAATCCCGGCAATAGACAATAAATATTATCACCAAAGGGATTAAAACAGGACCGTATTTTGAAAAACTCACGTCGTCCTGTTCCTATTCTCTTGTGACAAGTGTGCCATGCAAAGTAAAAATTGAATTCCTTAGAGTAAATTATGCAGTTTCTCGTGGCATTAACGATTTTGGTGCTTGAAAGAAAAATCAAGATTCATGAACTATTTGAAACTGCTTCTTGAAGTGAACAAACCCATAAAATTTGCTCGAAATCGGTCTTTGCATTTCAGAGTTATAGCTATCGCAAATTTAGACCAATGTTCATGAAACACCCCGTATCTCCGAAACCAATGGTCTTAGGATACAAAACAACCATTTTTTCTAAAAGGGCTGGATGTCCTGCATTCACCATTAGGCTATGGCCAACGACTCGTGAAACACCCTGTATAACAGGCATAGGCAACCTACGGCCCGCGGGCCACATGCGGCCCGCGAATAGGTATCTCTTGGCCTGCCAATGAATTTTTTGCCCACACGACGCAACACCAAATTTGCTCTACAAAGATACCACATCAACAAATTTCCTAGTTTTCATTCGCTGCATGCGCAATGGCTGAAAATATAAAAGTTGCTCTTAGAAATGCGATGGAAACATCTGTTGCTTTTTCCATAGCATTGATATCAGTTAGCAATCTTTATTCGAGCAGTCGATCAACATTTCAAACTAACAGAAGAATTGCTTGCGCTTAGGCCAATGAATGACACTATACGAGGAGCGAAGATATTTTCGAAGAAATCGTTAGTGTTTTTAAGCTTTAAATTCCAAATATTCATTCTAATTTTTCAAATAAAATCTAGGTAAAATTAAAAATTTCTTCGAGTATGGATTTATTATTCATACCTCAATACTTTCTGATTAGGTAGATTAGAATGACAGATTGCCGAATAAATTTCAATTCCAAATATGCATGTCCCTTTCCAAGTGGAAGGGGAAATGAAATTGATCAAGCTTCAAGCTTTTCAGGCACTTTTTTTTTATCACTTTTCACTTTCCGAATGAATTACATTGTACGAAAAGCATTCAGAATTGAACATTTCAAAAGTGAAAAGTTGTAAGGTAGGTAGTTTGAAAGGTATTTCACTTCGCACTATTCACTTTTCGAACGAATAACGTTGCACAAAACTCATTCAGAATTGAAAAGTGCAAACTGAAAAGTGGCAAAGTAGTTTGGTGCAATCTGCAATAGGCCCCAGATATGATAGGGATTTCTAATTTTTCAAATATAATCTAGGTAAAATTCAAAATTTCTTCAAGTATGGATTTATTATTCATTAACTCACTACTTTTTGATTAGATGGATTAGAATGACAGATTGCCGAATGAATTGGATCTGAATTATCGATTCTTCTATGCATCTTTTTTTAGCGCACAAAATCCAAGAATCGATCAAGGATTATGGATTCGAATTTGAAAAATACATTACCTACGTGAGCAACAACATCAGTAGTCCCACCAAATAACGATGCTCTTATGGAGAAAACGCAACCCCAGGTGTCTCATTAGTTGGAAACTAGTGACTGATGAGTAATGGAGTTGTTTTTTTTTTTGGAATAATATAAGTTCAAGTTTTTTTTAATATCGTATTCTAAGGAAAGGTTTATTTCGTTTTTATTGAATGAATTTAATTTTTTTATGTGGGAGATATCCTTTCGGCCCGTGGTTTATGAAAAATTTTTCTATTTGGCCCTCTGCGAAAAAAGGTTGCTCATCCCTGCTGTATAAGATCGCAGGGCAACACTTTGTTGAAAGTGTTTGATAAGGCGGGGAAGAGTTCCTTCCTTATTGGGTCTCTGGCTCTTTCGGTGTCTTGATTGAGTTATTTTGTTTTCTTTATAAATCGGTTAAATGTGTTTTAGCGTTAATTTCACTTTTTTTTTTCTTTTTTTGCACGAAAGGTTTGTATTTGGGAATTTCGATTACACACGAACGAAAGTTCAGGTGACGAATTCGAATCACTTTTTTTGTATTGATTTTTTAAGTGTGCAGTAATTTTTCATCCCGGGTTCAAATGAAATTGAAATGTATAAATTGTTTGTTTTTTTTGTTTCATTGAAAACATAGTTGTGTGAAAAACATTGTATTTCATGTTTGATAATAAATAAATAAATAGAAATAGAAAAATTTTTATATACAGGGTGAGTCTTTGACTTGTACATATCATTTAACCGTTGATTCCTGAGGTCAAAAGAAACACATTTTTCCCCTACCATTTTTTCCAATTCATCTTGATTCAAAAGATACAGGCTGTTGAAAATCCATAAAAAAAATTTATTTTCGAATATATCTCGTGAATGATTTCATAGAATGAAATGATTTTCGGAATATAGTTTTTCAGAAATGTAAGGAATCTGTCCCGGATATAAAATTCCACCAACCTCCGCCAGTTTCCTCATTATGACCATCACATTCTAAGAATACACCAGAAATTCAAAGAGTCTAATAATTGTAACCAGTAAATTTAATGTAATAGGATGAATATTTAACCATTTGGGATGATAAAAGTATTCTTCATATTTTCTCGTAAAATGCGTCGTTTACGAGTTATTCGATATTAAAAGAAAAAAAAAATTTGAGAAATTCAAAATATTGGGTACCTTGGCTGAATGCAATTCTGTTGAAAATTTTCAGAGTTAAATTTTTGCTACGTTGTCACGTTGAAAATTTTCATGATTAAATCCGAGAATTTGTGTTCTGGAATTATAAGGTTATGAATGATAAGGGAACTTGCGGACTTTATTTGAGAATGGAGTAATACGGGGAATGAGCTCACCTTTAGTTCAATTCAAATCCTTTTTCATTCAAGAAAATTTCCACACCACTTTCGACGTATTGCTTTAGGTGAATTTCATTTTTTTGAGGTGGGTTTTTCGCCAGGAGCCCTACCTTTCCACATTCATTAAGAGTCAAAGTATCCTCACGAAAGTTCTTTCATTTGGAAGTAATCTATTTACAAACTGTAGTCCATAAGCTTCTCTTGCTCTTCCTGCTATTTTTCCATTAGTAAAATAGCATTATAACATATCTACCATTTCCTGGTTAGAAAAGATTTTGTAGATTTACACTGATACAATGAAATAAACGATTTAATTGAAAATCACGATACCGTGAATTTGGAGTTTCAATTGTTTTGTATCATTCTATGCGCATGACGGGCCTACATAGAACAGGCCCGAATAATCTGTTATCACAGTTCAAATAGTTTCATTTTTATTTCATTATCAAATATACTAAACATTATAATGAAAATCTCTCAAAATTTTAAGTCGGGTTTCACATAATATATCATTTATTCTAAAGTATTTTCATATTAAAAAAGAGGACCTAACCTAGGTTAGGTTTTTATGAAGGCAGTTTTTAAAATTGAATGTCTATGATTCTGTGGTCTATGATTTGAATTTAAATAATGTCAATTAAGCAGTGAGGATTCTGAAATCAGAAAAATAAATATGCAATATTGGCTTCATTATAAAGTTTAGGATTCTTGGCAAAGATAATTTTCATTAATCAGAAAAGAAGTATTATCCATCATTATCAGGCACTGTCATTCAATTGATATTATATTCATTATGTTCCTGATTACCCTTTGGAAACGAGTTATACTTCACATAAATTGAGAATTACTTCAGATTTTGAGGTTATTCCGAAGCCAGTTGTTTTTCAGAACAATTTCGGTGAAATTTCCAAATTGCCGGAAATGTCAATAATTTCATTGAAAGGTAGAGTATTTGCTATATGAAAACAGAAATCAACAAAATGTAATATTTATTGGGAAACCCATCATACTGTGATTATGCAGATGAAATTTAAAAGAAACCATAGGACAAGTCAGTGTCAGTGTTACAGGGAAACACCTAGAATATAAAGCTGATTGAAACACACATATTCGAAATGAAACTCAGAAAGCTATCTGACTTCAATTTCCTACCTCTAGCTAGCACAGCATGATTTTTAAACCACAAAACAAAATTTTCAAAACTCATCCTACCAGATATAACAAAGTACATATACGAGTTAATTATTCTTAGTGTTTTTTTTTCATCGAAAGCATTTCTTGGGATTATTAGGTTTCAAATTTTCTGATGAGGTGCTAATATTAGTTACACTGGGCTTTGGTACAGCTCTGATTAAAGAGGACTTCATCAAGGCTAGCATTTCGTTTTGAAATATGAAGATCATTCTAGGAACCCCATTATTGTACACAAAAAGGAGTTTGTAATTCTTGCTCTTCAACATTCTGATATAATTTCTCAAACTACATACAAGACATTGTCAAGATGCCATATAATAATTTCATAACAAGGACATTAATTTCAAAATAAGATTCAGGGAGCTGAAAAATAATACATAATATTCAATTTTGATTATTTTTATTTGATACAAGTTTATTTTAAATGTGAAATTCAAGTAGAATAAAAAAGGGCTCTATGAATTTTAACGTGAGTTAAGAATAATCTGCTTGAAGATATCTTTTTTGATAACAATAAATATTTCATTCCTTATAATTTCATATATCAAAAGCGTTGAATACGAAGACATTTAATCCTCAGTAAATATAAAATATATCACCTTAACGTATCAACATCGATCAAGTTATAGGTCGAGGAAAACATTCTAAGTAAAAGGTTAACTTCTAATTTAGACATTCATGGATATTTTATTTCACATTGTAAACTCAACCTTTTACTGATGGTTGAAGTTTTGACTTCATATTATTTGCCTTCACAATATTCATATTTTGTTATTACATTATTTTTTTTGTTGAGAAATATTAGTCTATATGACATCTTCAGCTTTTTTTGTTAACCAGTTCCTACTAAGAAATCACACTCACAAAGAAAAATGTGAAGTTGATTAACCAACCGATATTCATTATCGATTCAATTGTTCGGATTAGCGTTAGAATTTTTGATCCATTAAAAAAAATTATGTAAAACCAACCTTGATATTTTGAAATATTGCATCTCACATGTAATAATTGATGATATACAGTTATTCGCTGACATACCTCTATGAATAAAGTAAATAAATAAACAGTAACATGTGACTATGTATGTTTGCTTTTGAAAATAGTAGAGGCTGCTTTCGTTTCAAACATAACTTGTTAATAATAATGTCAATGTTCTTATAATTATCCGCACTGATAAACTCATAGTTTTCCGAGAAAAGACACTTCCAAAATGGTTCTGGTTGTGTGACTATAAACTCCTGGACTTCAATTATTGTTGTGCTCACTAACACATTTTCGGAACAATTTTTGCATCTGATTCGTTGGCAATATTAATAGAATACATAATACGATAATGCTTTCGTGTGCTCTGAGTGAACCTAGTATACTATTGTGTTTCACGAGAGTCACAAGTACTCGGTCATCTTCACATTGCAGCCCTTTCCATCAACTGATGCAGACTCGGCTATTCACACATCATCATCATAAACTTCCAAGAAATAAGTATTTATATTAACATTATCTATGAAAGGTGAATCCTCGGGTCACTCAACAATAGGAACCTTATTGTTTCATTTCACTTTATATACGTGTCTATTGAAATTTTTGTTCCTATAGTCTCTGAAAAGAATAGTGTCTGAAAAAAAACCATAGCTGTGAATTTGGTAAATACGAAGACTTTGGTCAAGAAATAAGTTTTAAAGTAGTATACAAACTTGCTTTTAAATTAGCTGTTCTATAAATACGCTTAATTGGGCACCTTTCTATTTTAACTTCGTTTTCGAAGAAAAAACTATTCACAACACACAATTTGTTCACAGAGAAATGACATTTGTTTACACAGATAAGAGATCTATGATTTGTTTATTTATGGAAATGGAAGGTTATGTTTCTATCTGATAATACTTGTAAAAATTGTTATAAATGAGAACCTACCGAAGATGAATCTCAAAATTCTCAAAGCTGATATGGGTGACAGAAAGCTGAATTCTTCATTATCGAAAATGAAATAGAAATCAAATTTGGATGAACGTGTTCATTGTATTATAAATTCGGTTATTATTTATAACTAAGATAATCCTGCTTTATCTTCCGTCGAATGGGATTGAAAAAGTGTGATTACGCTTGTCTTTATAAAACAGTTGCTTATTCCAAGGTTTGATGTGGTAGGTAGGATATCTATGCTTTCCAGGGGTGGCATAGCTCATTAGAAAAAATTTTAATAGCTATATCTTTTTATCTAGGCCGAATCGGAAAAAATGGTAAAGGAAAAAAGTGTTTCGTTTGACTTCAGGAATCTACGATTAAAATTTATGTACAAGTCAAAGACTCACCCTGTATAGTAGTTGTACAACTTTGATTACGCCGTTTTGCAATAGCTGGCTGTAGCGGTGGTTGAAATTAATAGATCTTAGATATCAAACGATAAGCTTAGATATTTATTGAAATAACGCTATCGAAATATAAGTCGACTACCCAAGTCGAATCATGAAGTTTTCCTCGATTAATCAGTGCACGGGCATTCTGGTCATTTGCGGAAGGTTTTAATTTTCTGCTTGGATATGAAGAAATCTGCTGCTGAGGCTCATCAAATATTCTCAAATACCTATGGTGAGGCCGCTCTTAGTGAAAGAACGTGCCCAGAGTGGTTTCAACGCTTCAAGAACGACGATTTTAACGTCGAAGGCCAGCATGGCATGGCGGTGGAAGAGAGAGGATTTTGGAAGATGCAGAATTCTAGGCATTACTTGAACAAGATCACAGGCGATCGTTATCGAACGCAATTAATGCGTTTGAGCCAAGCGTTGAAAGACAAAAGGCCTCAATACAACGAGAGACATTATGAAGTGATCTAACATAATGATAATACTCGACCCCATTTTGCGAAAGTGGTCAAAACTTGAAAACTTTGAAATGAGAAGTCGGGAAAAAACAGCAAGGCTATGTTGTACACCTATTGACTTGAAAAGTTATGGAGACCACAAAAAATAACGCCATTAATGAAGATATTGTAAAAATTAAGATTATCAACTGAGATATTGGAAATCATAAGATGAATCAGGAGTCACAAAGACCAGCATTAATTTCTCCTCACCATGAAGAACACCAATATCTTATTAAAATATATCATATTGATTATAATATGATTTTCAATATGAATATTAATAAAAAAATAAATAATAATAATAATTAATTAAAATTTTCCTTTTAGACCACTCTTAAAGTTACACACAATTGAAGCTCAGGATTTTTCCTGAAGAGTAAAAATGGATTTTCAGGAAACATTTAGGGCATTAATTTTATAAAGCAAAAGAGATATCAAATACCTTTCTGATAAACGTTCCTGATTGTAATCATAATAAGTTCTGAACCTTCGACTCAGCAGCCTAACTTAGGTACACAGTCAAAATTGAATATTTAATTTTTTTCTTTAATTTCTGAACCTGAAAACAACATCTGCAAAAATTTGATATCTGTTTGCATTTTCATTTTCATGTTGAGAAGTGACATTTCATTCATCAATTTGCGGAAGCCCTATCTGAAAATTGGCAAAGCAAATCTTTGACAAGGATGGACTCACGGGTCCGTCAAGTTGGCCCGGTAGTTGTGGCATTTTGGTTTACAAAATTTTTTGCTTATTGCTAATGCTAGCTGAGTGCTGGCGAGTGCTCAAGAAAAAACTGGAAAATCTTCGATGGTACTCGTGAAAATGAAAATTCAATTTTCCGGGCCAACTTGTATGCAGCCCGGAAAAACCAGCATATTTCATCGAGGGCTTGAAAAAACTTAATGCTAGCTACGTGCTGGCGTGTGCTGAAGAAAAAATTTGAAAATCTCACTAAGGAGTGGAAAAATTTGTAATTGAATTTTCCGGGCCAACTTTATGCAGCCCGGAAAACCCAGCATTTTTCAACGAAACTTTGAAAAAACTTAATGCCAGCCAAGTGCTGGCGAGTGCTGAACAAAAAATTAAAAAATTTCATTCAGAAGTGGAAAAATTCGCAATTGAATTTTCCGGGCCAACTTGATGCTGCCCGAAAAAATCAGAATTATTCCATGAAATCTTGAAAGAAGTTGATATTAGTGCAGTGCTGGCTAGTGCTAAAAAATTTTCAAAAATCTGCCATGGGAATAAAAAAAATATAGAGTTAATTTTGCGTAGCCATTTTGCGGGGCAATACATAACAATTATGAGATTTCTTATTAATGTCATTGTTGATAAATCAAACACTAGTATGTTTTGATCCATAACGCACTAGTGAATTATGGATTATAACCCACTTTCATATTTATTCATAACTATTACAAGCTGAATACATACTGATATTAAAATTTGAGAACGCCAACGGTTTTTTCTTATTTGAAGTTATTGTTACGCTAAATTCACACAAACCGGTTTGTGGCCGGCCGAATTTCTGCCGGTCGTACAAATTGATGCTGATTGATGCTGGGGGGAATGCCAGGTCGGATTCACCAATCAGCGTGCGATTTGGAAGACTGGCATGAAACTGACCGACCAAAAACCGGTGTGTGTGGATCTAGCGTTTACTACGTTGGTTAGTTAATTGGAACAAGTGGCTACCTTATCGGTACAACTGCTGATAGTACTTGAAGACGCATTACAAACTTGCAACTTTTCTGCAATTTGTACCGATTCTTTACGGTATCAGGGGTGACGTTTCGAAAGTAGTGATATTTCCCCTGCATCGATTTCTCTAATTTCCCACACCTGTTACACCTCCAATTTTTGTGAGGAACAAAATAGTGGCTGGTCTCAAAGACATGTATTTTTCCAGCAAAATATTCTCTTTGCCATATTTGTTGTTTGAGTGAAACTAACGGAATAGAAAAATCGGGAAAATCCACCTTATCCGAACAAAAAAAAAACAATATCTTAAATCCCTGATCGCTGACGATAGTGAATCTACAGAAAAAAAATTATTTTAGATAGCGTTTTCACTGATGAAGAAACTAACTCAACTCAGTTGGAATTACTGGAATCAGACGAATATAAATCTAAGTTCGAAACTTGGTCCTTATCTATTTAAGACAAATCAAAAATGGCCAGTGGTAAGGAAAGTGATGGGGATCATGATAATATGCAGTACCTACCTGAAATCATAAAACCACACAGGGCCGCCGCCAAATATTTTGCCGCCCCGGCAAAATAAAATTTCGCCGCCCCAGCTCTGAGTAGAAGTTAAATGAATTAATTTCGTTTCAAAGGCAATTAGTGCGTCCTGGATTTTTATTATTAATTATTTCTGCTTTCAAAGCAACACAGCTCTCGCACGTAAGAAAAATTCAAGACAATGTTATCTGGATTACATGTGTAGGTTTTTTACTGTTTTCGTTTTTCGATTTGATATTTGACCACATAAAAATTTTTCACGGTACGGTGGCCAAGTTCTCGACTCAAAAATTTGATCCAGCTAATGTGAGCAATCGAATGAGCCCATCAGATTTTTGGACCAAAAGGACCTAATACGAGATATGAGTCCTAACTTTGACATTTCGAATGCAAACTATTCTTTTTCATTGCAGATTTTGATTTAGAGAGAAAAATTTTCAAGGGAACTGGTTGAAACCAACCATATTTGGGCCCTATAAAGCATTTTTTGCTCCAAAATCTGCGGGATTATTCATACCATGATGCCAAAGTATTCTAATAGTGAGGTCCTCAGTAATTTTTTTCAGGGAATCGATTGGGCCCATCCTTTCTGGACCCAAAATCTGACGAATTCGAAAATTACTAAAAACCTCAGTTTCGGAATATGAATTTTTGCATCCTGATCAGAATGAATGTCCCCGGTTTTTTCAGCAAATAACGCTGCATATAGGGCGAAAATATGAACAAAAAAATTTTTGGTTTCAACCAATTCGGATGAAAAATTTCCCACTTAATCCGAATCGGCAATGAAAAAGATGGGTTTGCTTTTGATATTCGAAGTTCGGCCTCAAATCTCAAATAAGGGCTTTTTGTTCCGGAAATTTGATTAGCCCCTTCGATTCCACGGGCGTATTCACTAAAGACCTCAGTATCGCAATTTCGATTTTAAGGCCTGTGAGCGAAATAAATTCATCATTTCCAGACTTTTGAACCACCATATCCTTCTACTATGAGTATTATCAAGTGAATAAAGAATACTAATCTGCCTCAAATTTCAGTCAGGCATGCTTTTAACTCATGAAAGGCGCCTTTTCGAATTTTGAAACGACAGCGCCTTATTATCAATATGCCTACTTAAGACGATCGATAAAAAAACCCAAGAAAAATCGCCTACATTTTGTATCAATTAGCTAAGAGAGCAATATACGTATCGTCGTTTGAATGTTATATCCGACGGTTGATATTTTTTAAACCCTTCCCAGAAAAAAAATTTTGAATCCTGATTGGCAAACTGAAAATAAAAGTCACTTCAGAATTATCCTGGAAACCCTTCCAACCACTATACGTTTCTTTTCTGCCGATATAACTCCGAGTTCAATTAAATTTTCATTCAATTGTTCATATACTAATATAAATGGATTGGTCGAGCAGAGTCAAAAAGCCGCCACAAAGTCTTGGCATCTTTTGGATTTCATACTCTATAACAGGCGACTTTTCGATTTTGAAGAAAAATGTCAGTATGAAAAATCTGATTTGCCGCCCCGGCAAGTTGCCCGGTTTGCCGGCCCTGGCGGCGGCCCTGAAACCAATAACCAATTTATGTAAATTAATCATTGCTGCTTCGAATAGCAATCCTGAATAATGGCGGAACAGTTTGTTCCAGTGCATAGAAAGAGCATAGAAAGCAATTTCAACAATATGAAAAACAGAATTTTTCACAATTTTCAGCTGCCTCTAAGAGTGGATGACAAAGAACAAAAGATCCTTGCGGTCGAAGTTCCCGGAAGGCTGAACGTAACCACAACGACCCCTGTTCAGACTAATAATAAGAGTGGATGACGTGATTAGGGAGCACATGTATAGGAAGGAATATTGTGCCTTGCTCTAAATAACAGTGCTTCTTCAGGCACAAGTGCTGTCAAAATGTCGATGACTCAAAAAAATGTCATAACGAACACCTGCACGTTAGATTATCTTCTTTAAATTCTGAGTACCGCATATTATGATTCGCCTGAATTTAGGTTGAGAATAGAAAACTGGTATGAGAGTTAAGAACACTACATAATTTTTATAGTTCAGAAACTTGTCACAGATAAAATGGGTGCTCAAGTTCATGAAATGGGGAGTAAACTTATGAAAACAATTCATAAAGGACAAATACTGCCAAACAATTTGAACCTCATCTCGACACACGAGATGGTTGTGACACAACCCTACCAGAACTGCTGACCAAACTCATGAATATCAATTTTTTACCTTGGGGTAAAACTGCTGATGTTTTTTGTCCAGGTTGTGACTATGAAGAAGTCATCAAATCAGCTTTATTACCGGTCAGTTGTAAAGATGACTTCGAAAAAAAAACTCCAAACTTCACTTTCCACCAAATAGATATTCTGTGGAAGTAGTAAGCGGAAATCTAAGGAGATAAAATATAGAACAAATGATCGTTTTTCATGTTTGGAATGAAGAGATATAAAAAGAGGTGTTCAACCATAAAAACTCTCAGATATTCCAAATTGCATTTCTCTGCAAGGAAAATACACACTCTGAGAGGTATAATTAAAATAACTGGTGAAAAGCAAAATTCGTATAAATGAGGATACTACAGTGACAACCGCGCTATTAATGTTCACCTATTGAAGGAACAGGTTTTTATGTTTTTATTATTGAAATTCTATTTTTGTAATCCAACTTCAATATTGTATATAAATATATTTTTTTTTAACGCTTTATTGAAATTTACAATCTACTATTCCTAAGTATTAAGTAAATGTGTTGAACTATTATCTGACATGAAGAAGTTATCAAACATTATTGATACTTCTGTACAATACTTCAATTAAAGTCAATTGGCCAAGTCCTTTGTAATCTTCTTCTGATGAAGGGGTTTTGTGCCAGTTGGTCTATGAGGCTGTTGTCATGTCCTTCTAGGTTCTGATGGTATTTTGTTGTTCGTTTTCTTATTTCATCTTCGATAAATGGTATCATCAAATCATTATGTATGATGTAGTTGGACACGTACCAAGGCGCATCTGTTATTGAGCGAAGTATTTTGGACTGAAGTCTCTGTATTATTTGTATATTGGATTTCTTGGCACATCCCCAGAATTGTATGCCGTATGTCCATATCGGTTTAATTATCGCCTTGGAGACTAATATTTTGTTCCGAAGAGACAGTTTGGATTTTCTTCCTGTGAGCCAATACAATTGTCTGATCTTCATGTTTATTTGTGTTTTTTTGGCTAAGATGTGTGGTTTCCAAGTGAGGCGTTGGTCTAAATGAATTCCAAGGTACTTTGCTTCTGTTTTATCGGGTACTTGAATATCGTGGATTTGGACGGGAGGACAGATATTCCTTTTGTTGGTGAATGTAACTTGGACTGACTTTGTTTCATTGATAGTGAGTCGCCATTTTCGATACCATTGTTCCAAATCAGTTAGATGTTCCTTCAGATTTTTGGAGGCCAAATCAGCATTTTCGTGAGATGTAAGTGTCGCTATATCATCTGCAAATGAAGCTAATGTTGTAGTTGGATTTTCTGGAATGTCAGATGTATAGATCAGGTAGAGCAGTGGACCCAATATACTTCCTTGTGGAACTCCTGCTTTTATTTTAGTTGGGCATGATATAGCATCACCATATTTCACGTCGATCCGTAAGATAGGATTTCAGGATTAGATAATATGGTTGGGTGAGTAGTTTCTTAAGTTTGAATAGAAGTCTGTTGTGCCATACCTTATCGAAAGCTTGAGATGAATCCAGGAATACAGCTGTGCAATATTTGTTCTCTTCTAGGCTTGTTGAAATAGTGTTCACTACTCGATGTGTTTGATGAATTGCAGAGTGGTGTTCCCTAAAACCTAGTTGATGATTGGGTATGAGTCTGTTCATGTCCATGTCCTTCTTCAATCTTTTGAGGAGGAGTTTCTCGAACAGTTTTCCTAGGATTGGTAATAGACTTATGGGTCTATAGGATTTTACGTCATGTTCAGGTTTGTTCGGTTTAGGTATCATAATCATCTCAGCATGTTTCCAGGTTGTGGGAAAATAAGACAGACTCATCATTCGATTGAATAGAGTATTGATGAATATGATGGCTTTCTGTGGCAGTTGTTTAAGAATTTCTGCTGTTATCAGGTCGAATCCAGGAGCTTTCTTGTTTTTCAACTTCTTTATTTCATGAAAAACTTCTTTCGGCTTGAAAGGTCTAACAGGCAGCGACATTTGACAGGCTTTCTCTAAAAATGACTCAACTTCTGTATCATCTACTCCTGGTTGGGGTTCATTTGGGGTAAATACCTGTGATAAATGTGTTGCAAACAGTGTTGTTTTATCCTCATCAGAGCTAGCCCACTTTCCATTTAGCTTTTTGATCGGAGGGTTTTGCTTTATAGGTCTTTTGTATTTTTTCGTAGCTTTCCAGATGTTGTGTTCGCCGTTATTGTCAATGTTCTCTATGTGGTGTTGGAATTGTGAATTGGAGTACTCTTGTAGGATCTTATGCAGTTTTCTGGTTAGATAATTGTATTCCTTTTTATCCGCTGAATTACGAGATCTCTGCCATATTCCCCTCGCTTGTCGTTTCGCCGCCACTACTTCTCGAATGTACAGAGGTAATTTCGTTTTCCCATTTTCTTTAGAGTTTGTAGGTGTGCTATCCCAGGCTGCTTTCTGAATTATTTCCATAATATATTTGGAGGCTTCCTCCAAATCTTGAGGATCTTTGAGTTTAATGTCCAGTTTAATGTTGTCAGTTAGGATTTTTTGAAATAAGTCTCAGTTTGTCTCATGTGTTGTGAGAGTAGGTTTAGTCTTCCAGAATTTAGCGGTTGCACTTAGGTTCGTTAATATGGGCGAGTGATCTGTTGATAGATCTGGGGTTGATTCTGTTTGAAGGTAGCCACCTGCAAAACCTTTCGTGACGAGAAAGTCGATGAGGTCTGGGATTTTGTTTGGATCAGTCGGCCAGTAAGTTGGTGTTCCTGAAGAAACTACTTCTAGATTTCTGTTCATTAAGACCTTCAATAGATTGCGTCCCTTAGGAGTTATCAGCCGTGATCCCCAGTGAGTATGCTTGGCATTCCAGTCTCCTCCTATTATAAATTTATATATATATTCTTATGAAAAAGAGAGCTAAAATAATACAATAAATGTTGAAACAAAAAGTACCTAAGCTGAGGTAAAAAAAGAACGGGGTATCATAACATTCTTTGTATGATACTATAGAATCATACGATACTATCAACACTAGAATCATTCGATACTATACAGCCAGGGGAAAAAACCTCAGCCGAAAAAACCTGCCTCCCCGTAAACAAAATAACATAAAATATCAAATATCAGGAAAATCTTGAAAGACATCAGTGTGATCATCTTCATGTTATCCGTCGATGGGCTCGGATACACAGATTCTTCCCAAAACGACTCGTAATTCTCAATCTGAAATGAAAAAAGACAAAAGCAAAAAAGAAACCGATTATTCAGAATAAATCGAAAGCATTTTGGAAATGCATTTGCTACTTTAAAAAATAATCAACATTAAGATTTCTTGGCCAAATAGTGTTCGGAGGTTTATGAATATTTATGACAGAAATGTCACAAAATTTGAAAGAAATGACAAAAAACTCCATCAATTTCCCCTTTCCGAATCTGTTGAAAGTTACGAAAACTGACAATTTCGAATTTATCGAAAAATTCCAAATATTTGTTTTCTGTGATGTTATGTCGAGGCGGGGAATAGATAGCTGATACATCGAAGCTCCATGTAGATGTATATACTCTGATAATTGTTGCTTGTATCTCTTCAGTAATATAATTGGGTAATGTATGGTGTTTGAGGTTACTACGAATAAGGATAGCTGAGCCTCCATGTGCTTTGCCTTTTGGATGTTCAGCAGAGTATGTTTTATATTGTGGAAGATTGAAGAAAGTTCTCTCTGTGAAATGAGTTCCTGATATCAGCATTATATCTATTTTATGAATATTCATAAAAGTTGCTAATTCATTTTTGTGGTTTGAAAGGCCATTGGCGTTCCATGATGCGATATGTATCAGCCCCGCTATTTTTGGTTCTATTTCAATTTATTAACAAGTGTTGTTAAGAGATTAAGAATAATCTGATTCTGGTTCATCATCTGCATTATCATAGATTTGAGGTCTGAAAGAAAAGATGTCACCACAGTTTCTAAGGAAGCTTGTTGGTTGTGAGTATAATAATCTTTTTGTGCTTTAGAATGTTTGAGTGCTTGGGCATAAGAGATTTTTTTCGGTTCATTTGTTATTTTGGTGGCAACATGATCCATTTCGTACGTTGTTTCTGGAACGTTTTGTGGTCTGACAGATTGTCTGAGGGTTTTATTGTGATTCTTTGTTCTTGACAGAAGTTTATAGACTTGGCATCCTTTGTAATTGGATGGGTGTTCTCCGTCACATAATGCACATTTTGTAGGAGTTGTTTTCGGTTTTGTGCACGTTTTAGAATCATGTTGTTGGCCGCATTTAACACACATGAAAGGTCTGTTGCAGTACGTTTTCGAATGCCCATATTCTTGACATCTGGTACATTGAATTATTTCGCGTTTTCTCTTTGGTGGTTCGATATCTATTTTTTGATTGAGTATGAATTTCATATCGTATATTTCTTTGTTGTTTGCCTTTGGTTCTAAGTCGACATAAAATAGTGGAAGTGGATTTTTCATTCGATCTTTTATATTGCTGATGTTTCTGACTGTATGTCCTATTTTTCTATTTCTAATTTGATTTCATCTTTTGCGGCGCTGAAATGAAGATTTCGTATGACCACCCTGTAGGCTCTTTCTTGTTTGATCTGGTAGGTATGAAAAATAATGTTTTCATCACGTAGAAATCTTACTAATGCTCTGTAAGTATCTGTTGTTCTGACGTTTATTTTGATACAGTTGTTTGATAGTGCTTTCGAATAATATTGTTCATCTTGAATTACAGTTGATAATTTGTTTCTCATTTCTTGGTAGTCTGTTACTCCGTGTATGAAGATGGGTGGAGGTTTGGGTATAATTGGTGTTGTTTGTGTAGTGTCTTCAGTATTGGTAATATTGTCTAAATATTGAAATCTATTGCTGATTTCAATTGCTGGGTTTTCAATTATTTCCGGAGAAAGGTTTGAAAATTTTCTTTTTTTCATAGTTTGCCATAGTTGCCCTTAGGACAACCGATTTATGTGGTAGTCTTATTCAGTATTTGATTAATTTCCCAATGAAGATTGAATATTTGTTTACGTACGTTTGAAGCAGATGGCACGGAAAAGATAGCGGATCGCTGATATCACACGTGTACTCCCGATCACTGTTCAACGCGGAATCCATATAAATATATGTATACATAAATATATATGTTTTTTCACGAATAAATTTATCAAAATGAAACTTTTCTCTTTGATTCATTCTCATGACGAAGTCATAGAAAAACAACTATTTTTTTCAACTAGGATTCACGGATCATTGTCCGTGTCATCATATTCCCCCTCAAGGATTACAAATTCAAAATTTTCACTTTTTCAGAAGATATTTTCTCACATGAAATATGAAAAATTTCCTTTCAGTTTTTCTTTCCTCGAAATTCATCTGTATTGGATTCATTCAGATTTTTTCTGATAAATTTAATCGTTAATTTTTTTTCATTTTATTCATTTTTCATACAGCTTTTCCCAGTTACCCACTAGATACATATTCTCTTCAGAATGTCAATACAGAATGCTGTTATTTCCGGGAGACTTATGAGTTGAACCGGAAAATTTTATCGAAATTCATTTTTCTGTTCTCGAAAATTTTTATTTTTTCAAGTATTTACTTGCTAGAATCCAACTAGTACTCGCTAGAATCGAACTAGCTTCCGACAAAAAAACGTTTTTTTAGGGCAGTCATAGGTTGTCCCGCAAAATGGCTACGCAAAATTCACCACTAAAAGTTTTTGTTCCCATGGCAGATCTTTAAAAATTTTTTTCAGCACTCACCAGCACTTCACTTATATCAACTTCCTTCAAGATTTAAATGAAAAATTCTGATTTTTTCGAGCAGCATCAAGTTGGTCGGGAAAATTCAATTGCAAATTTTTCCACTTCTGAGTGAGATTTTAAAATTTTTTCTTCAGCACTCTCCAGCACTTGGCTAGCATTAACTTTTTTCAGAATTTCGTGTTGAGAAATTGCTGGGTTTTCCATGCTGCATAAAGTTGTCCTGGAAAATTCAATTGCAAATTGTTCCACTCCTGAGTGAGTTTTTCAAAAATTTTTTTCAGCACTCGCCAGCACTTGGCTAGCATTAACTTTTTTCAAAATTTCGTTGAAAAATGCTGGGTTTTCCGGGCTGCATAAAGTTGGCCCGGAAAATTCAATTACAAATTTTTCCACTCCTGAGTGAGATTTTCAAATTTTTTCTTCAGCACTCAGCTAGCATTAAGTTTTTTCAAGCTCTCGATGAAAAATGCTGGTTTTTCCGGGCTGCATACAAGTTGGCCCGGAAAATTGAATTTTCATTTTCACGAGTACCATCGAAGATTTTCCAGTTTTTTTTTCAGCACTCGCCAGCACTCACCTAGCATTAGCAATATACAAAAAATTTTGTAAAAATGCCACAACTACCGGGCCAACTTGACGGACCCTGGACTTACGCAATTCATACAGATCAGACAGAGATGCGAATAAATTCTTAACTTCGGACAAAATTTGGCCTGGAGTTGACCGTCTCGATTGTCCCTGGTATCGCGTTTCTAAGATGGGGATTTGCTACTGAGTCAAAAATAACAGGTGCTGTTTATTTTATCGACCAGAAATTATATTGATAAATAAACAGAAAGTATATGTAGTCGAGAGGACAAATGTGGACTCAGAACGATGGCCAGTTAATACATTTTCCAGTTCGACAAACAGAAACTTCATTCCTTTCTCCGATGATTGATGATATAATAACAAATAAATCCAAATACAATTCCACTCACTGGCGACAGCCGCGGGTTGTTTTGTCAACTCACACATTGGGGGGTTTATTGGGACTATAAAGAATCTGAAGAAGTTATCTTTGTGTAAACGAATACATCTGCACATCGGTTTCTACTGCGATAGGATGGAGTAAATTGCACAATTATTTTGGATTGTTGGTTTTTATTTTCGGAAATGACGACTGAATGTGGTTGAGTGCTTTTCTCTCTATTTACTTCCTCAAGATTGTAGGAGTTTTATCGGGATTCGAAACTTCTCCCTTCTCATTCCGTTAGAAATTCGCGAAGATTCAGTGCACTTAAGGCTCGTCTGCGCTGAAACAGAAATCATATCGACCCAGCCTTTTTTTAAATACTCGATTTACGTGATTGTTTCTCAATATCATCATTCCCTTTGTTCCACTGATAATATCATATATATATATATATATATATATATATATATATATATATATATATATATATATATATATATATATATATATATATATATATATATATATATATATATATATATATATATATATATATATCCCACTATATTTAAGTCCTCCGATAACAGCGCATTTTCATACTATAGGTCCTCCGGGGTCGATGGGTCTACCGTATATGGAGGACCTAAGGCATTTCATGCTGAACGATTGGAAACATGACCCTGAGTCCACCATACAATTTTCAGATGGAGGACTGAAATCGTGAATTTTGCCATTTTTGTATATTTTAGCTCAGCCTCCATCCAACTCTTCTAGTGATGGCGCTCGCGGCGGCGTATACTTTTGGAGTATATACAAATTCCATTCTACACTGTATCGGTCCTCCGATTATACGTCAAAACGATCTTACGGTAGATAAGTCCTCCGAAATCCTGGCAACATCGCATAGACTGTGACTGTTGAATGGAATGCCGAATGAAATCAGGATTTACGATATCTCCTATTCGGCTGCTCTGTGCATAGGTAGAGTTCGCAACAGAAGTAGCTACTCGATATTTCTTCGATTTGAGATGTGTACCTACTACTTTATGAATTTAGATTTCTCAAAATGCTCATTTTTTTTTAATGATTTCATTAAAAATGATATATGAAATATCGCATCATATACAATCAAATAGATGAATAGAAATATGAACAGCCTAATTCTATGCCACCCTCACGAAGATTGTTAAACGAAAGACGAGGAAACTTGTCACGATATGAATATACTCGCACCACCGAAAACTACTCTGTAATACTCGAAAAATACTCGTGAAAATGTGAATATTTCGACATCCATTGGGAGTTTTTTGATGTTTTGATTTTTTTCTCAGCGAATAGTTATGAAAAAGCAAATCGTACCCAACGGTGGGTTTTCATCGTTGTGTTCACCACTGAAATATTTGATATAGTGTATGTATGTTCTCATTATTGAATTGAATGCCTACTAATGAATATTAAAATTATTATAAAAGAACGACTCAATTATGACAAAAAAGATTGCAGAAGAAGAACGACAATTGTTTATCCTCAAGAAGGCTTCAACGAGTTTCAATTCAATAGTGATGAGAAACTCTCGAGAAGCAGGAAAAAACGGTAAATACAGGACGGAGAAGAATCCACAAAATTTTATAGATGTAGGAATTCCAAAACTCAGTTGAAGATGTTGGGAACAATGACTATTTACATCTAGTTTCATATTATATAATTTTAAAATTATAGCGAATGTTCAACTGGTATCCTCCGATTGATTTTTTATTCAAGATATTGAAATTTCAAAAAGGTGTTTTTTCCTTCCACATCAGAGCATTTCCATTTTCTTAATTTTATAAGTTTCAGAGTCCGGTTTGGGAAAATGTATGATTCAATAGTTTAATAATTGGATTGTATCATCTGCTACAACTAGCAGAGATTTGCGCCGAATTTTGTTTGGTGTTCAGGTTCAATGGAGATTTTCTTCCATTGAGGTTTCATTTTAATTTCTTACACTAAATGTGTTATTGTCAAGAAAAAAAGTTATGAGCTCAACTCTGAAGGTGCAGTTACAATAATTGGGTCGTCAGTAACCTCGAAACAATTATGACGTAACTTTATATGACGCCAGGAGTGAAAATTGGATTCCAAGTGGTTAACTGAAAACTAAAATTGACCAGTGCGACCGCTTCGCTTGAAACCATTCAAAATCGGTTCAATTGATTTTTACTTTATCCATACCTACTCTGAATATGATATTTAAATGACATCATGAATTATTAAAAAAAAGTTCACCTCATATCTCATCTCATGTCAAGGGCGTAGCCAGTATTTTATTTGTGAAACTTTCGAGTGAGATTTTGAATTTTTTATTGATTATTTTTTTAAGATGACTGAAAGTACAGGGTGATAAAATTTCGATGATTTAGTAAGCCATATCCTTAATTAGAAGACAAATCTACTAATCCACATGGTATGTTTTTTTCGAGTAACATAACATTCGTGCTGCAGTGTGATTTTGGTATTGGGCCAATTTTCATAATTCGATATAACTTCCTCACAATAGTGTATTCACAATAGTGAATATAGTCTCGAAATAAATTCATCCAGGGGAAGTTTTTAGAGAAATTATATTTTTCCTAGTTTATATATCGAAAATTCGGAAAAAAAATTTTCGTTTAAAAAAATCAAATAAGGTTTTGATTTGGATTAACATATTTTTAACTGAGGAGGTCATAGGAGTTAATATTTCACAATTATCAGCTGCGTTATCGCAGGATAACGAGTTACCTAATTTGATTCAGGGCTAGGGATGAAATTTTCTTTATTCATGACGTCGCAGCCCACCATTCACTGTTGGGTAAGCAATCAATAGTGCTGTTAATAATATGGAGGAAGAGCACAGTAACGAAGCCTACACAGGGCACAACTGATTCCTTAAATAGGTTAAGACTTTCACGACCAGGAACGATAACATCAGAGAGAAATCCAGGCTTATTCGCCGAAGTCTATAAAGGTGCGTACAAAAATACGCTAGATAGATAGATAGATAGATATGTTCCGAATAGCGTACCGAACATCGTCGCGTACACCGACGCGATCAACAAGAGTTCGCCAATATCTACACCGTGATCGCGGCGAGGTGCGATACGCTGTTGCACCCCGTCGTCCACACTTGGGTACGCGAAGTGGTGCGGTACGATTTCGGGGCATGTTTGTACGCACCTTAATGTTTTGCCTGATCATCGGTTCGGTAGGCATCTTCAGAGGATTCTTGGTCTGAGATTGTAGCCCGAATGTTGAGTTACTGACTCTCAGTCAGTACCCGTAACTCAGCAATCGAATCACAATCTCAGACCCAGAATTCCCTCAAGATGCCTACCGCAGATGTGGGCGAAATATATTAAGAAACAATTCATCATAGACCACGACTAATATGCCTGGAAGACTTTCTTGATGTCATAGTTCCTGATCGTTAAAACCTTAACTTATTACTGACTCAGAGTCAGTAATTAAGCATTCGAGTTATAATCTTGGACTAAGAGCCATTCGCATCTCCTTGGCTCAGATTCAGACAGATTGACTATGCTGGACTACCTATATAACAGAAGCTGAAATGATTTTTCGAATCTGAGCCAAAGCGGTGCAAACGGCCTTAAGAATTCTCTGGAGATGCCTGCCGCAGATGTGGGCGAAACGTTAGGTGGGATAATTTCTGATAGACCAAGGCCGGAAAGCCCGGAAGACTCTTTCAATGGCGACAACTAATTCCTCCGAACTGTCCAACTAAATGAGCTCTTGTAGATTACCCAGTTACCCAAGAAAAACCAAGGTACAAATAAATCAATAGATAATGCAGCTCTGAAATAAAAAAAAACAAAATATGATGGACTTTTTCATTCATAAATATCAAGTCTGTTGTAGGATACGCAAAATTTTTTTTGGTGGCGCCATTCCAGGGTAAATACATGACTACTTCGAAAAAAAATTAGCCGTAACGCAGATAGCGACCGATATGGCACTAGAGGGACACATTGTATGAGTAGCTGATTTACCTCATAAAATTTAAGCCCAAATATATCAGGTTTCCCTTTATAAATGGACTAATAAATCAGCCGTATTTTTTGAACAATCTAACCCCAAAATCAGTCTGACCTATTTACAGAAAACCTCAAAAAAATATAGCATCGTTAACCATTTAAATATAATTACGGACATTTCAATACGACACATTCCGAAATGATAAGCCTTTGTTAATGGAGATGTTGATCAAGATTTAGAATCGAAAAAAAAATATATGATTGAAGGTACTCAGCAATTTTATTTTTTCAAAGCAACACCATAACTGAACGAATATGAATAATTGACATCAGGGCGGAACGGACGGATCCATCGATACCTATTATATGACAAAAGCGCCAAGTCGTTCGCTAGGACTATATCATATTGATGACATTGTGGCAACGGTGCCGGATGACCTAGGTACTTCGAAGTGGATAATATTACCCTTGCGGAGGACCAACAGTCGGTAAATTAGATATAGAAGTATACTCAAGGTTGACCTAAATACTATAGTTTGAACGGTGGACCTAAGTACGGAATTCTGAAGGAAAAGAAAAAAAATTCAAGAATATTTTGTCGAATAAGTAATGAGGACATTCAATTAGGTAATATACTTTGACCAAATTTTAATTATATATTTTATTATTATATTATTATTATTATTATTATTATTATTATTATTATATAAATAATACAATAAATGTTGAAACAAAAAGTACCTAAGCTGAGGTAAAAAAAGAACGGGGTATCACGAGGGGTATCATAACATTCTTCGTACGATACTATCATCACTAGTTTCATACGATACTATACAGCCAGGGGAAAAAACCTCAGCCGAATAAACCTGCCTCCCCGTAAAAAAAATAACATAAAATATTAAATATCAGGAAAATCTTGAAAGACAGTGTGATCATCTTCATGTTATCCGTCGATGGGCTCGGATAAACAGATTCTTCCCAAAACAACTCGCAATTCTTAATCTGAAATGAAAAAAGACAAAAGCAGAAAAGAAACCGATTATTCAGAATAAATCAAAGGCATTTAAGAAATGCATTTGCTACTTTAAAAAACATGAACATTCAGATTTCTTGGACAAATAATGTTCGGAGGTTTATAAATATTTATGACAGAAATGTCACAAAATTTGAAAAAAATTAAAAAAAAAACTCCATCAATTTCCCCTTTCCGAATCTGTTGAAAATTACGAACTGATAATTTTTTAACATAATAAGCTAAACTTGTAAAAATCAATTAATACATAACCTTTCAACTGTCCTCCTTCTCGAGGATTTTTTTTCTGTTGCCGTGTTGGTTTCTTGCAGAAGAATCACTTCGATACCATGTTCATCAGCTGATTTGGATACGTGAGGGTTTTTCAAACCGGATACGACCTTCCAGGTGATGATTTTTCGGCACTTCAGATGTTTGAAGACCGCTACGGGACCCCAATGAAAGGCAATCATTTCCCATAGATAAAACAAACATGTTATAACACAAGAAAACAGAATATTTTTCAGGACCAAAAACTACGACATATCAAATGAAGGTTTAGGATAATACGCTTCGAAAAAAAATTGAATCTTTGACATTTTCAATCTGAATTTTCGATTGAATGTAGGTAGCCACATGAAAAAATCAAGTCAGAATACTGAAAAACAACGTTTCAATATTTGGGAGCTAATTCTATAACTCAAACATGAGCCGATTTCGGTTTTTAGAAATATTAAAAACTAGCTCAATCAAATACGATAAATATCAGAAGATATTGAATGTGTCCAGATCGTGTGACAGGATAGTTCAATATTATTCATTGACGTTGCATACATTCAGAGGCGGGATGCAGAGGGTCCCGCACATATGACAGAATTTCGTGGAGTTTTTGATTTGAGGTTCCGATCATCACTCAGTTGATCAAACTTAACTGAGAAACCGCTGATGATCAAAGATTTTAAATCCATATCAATCATTTTCAAGAAAAAGGTTATTCAGGTTTTATATCTGAGACAAGCTTCTTGAGACAAGGTGATATATTGATAGACTTTTGAATAATTCTTTGTTCTTAATATTGAGCCTCTCACCTTTTTATATTCATACATTTTAATGCCTTAAGACACACCATCTCTTTCACTTCCAACATTCGAATGAAGATATCCTTATATGATGAGATTTGAATTTCGGAACCACTGCTTAAACACTCATACAGATGTTTTGTTTGAAAATTTTAATATATCATGGTTTCTGATTGTTATATCATGAATTTTTATGGGTCACACGAATAGTTCGAAAGGTTAGGTAATAGATGAAAATTAATCATCCCATTCCTATTTTATACTGCATCAACTGTATATACCATCTCTACAGCTGTAATTAAGAATTTGATGAATATAATGAAAATCGATTTTATCTAAATTTCTTTTCAGGAAAACGTCATTGTTGAAGTTATCAATATATTTCACGTATTTCAAGTTTCTTCATTATAGATTATTTTTTTAGACTGACTGTTTTTGTTTTTTGCAGGTATGTGCCGCAGATCGTCTCATTTTGAAACTTACTGGTAAGACTAATGACTATTCATTGAATATTATTTTGCTATAATCGTGAAATAATTATAAGTAAGAATGTAACATGAAACCTCATTTCTTCTGAGAGAAGAAATTGGAGTATTTTTCCAAGAAATGGCAACACCGCTTATTCACTCTGACGCGTCCGAAGTAAATTTGGAGGAGAACTTTGAAGTTGATCACAGAACTCTGCTGCGATTAAAATAAAATGAAATTGTCTGAAAACTAACTTAAAAAAACTCTGTCATAGGTGCGACAAGACCACTCAATTTTTTCCACTTCCACCTGTACTTATTGTACGCTCTTCGTATTAACCAGCATATTTGGTGTCAATTTCTAGATCTGAAATTCTACAGTATTGCCAAACTGCTTTTAAGAACATTGCGAAAAGTATTAAGGTGTTCAATCGGATATATGTCATAAAACATGGCACAAGTTTTCCGATGGAGTTTCGAATAAGCAGAAATTTTATTTCGAGGTTATTGATGATTCATTTTCATTTTTCACAGCTCAATCATGTCCCCATGTGAAAAAACGTTCCTGAGTATCATACACAGAAGATACTTTGAAGATAGCTCTAAACGAAATAAGGCTAAAATAAATAAACTTGAGAGCATCGTCGGCAAAATTTAAACAATACACATGAATAAGTCTGCATCAGAATGGGTTTTTTTTAGAGTTCGAGATTTGAATGTCGTGGTTCTATTTCGAAGAAACATGAATGCAGGAGTCTCGTTGCGAGCAAAATAAAGCAGGAAAGGCATGGTTGAAAGATTTTTGAATGAGACACTCTCAGTTGACCGATAGATTTTATGAAAATACAAACGCAAGAGGGCAAGAGTCTCCAAATAAACTGTTGCCAACTACTATCCAAATTAAGCGTACTCACTGCGTCATATTCTAGCAGAAACAATGGTGAACTATGATGACAACAATTCCACAGATGATTCTGGTAGACCTAGGGTTGTCTAAGGGTTGAACATCCTGAAAGATGTTCAGACATTTCGAAAATGAGGACTACGGTTAGCATGAAGAAATTCCGTACTTGCATTTGGCACCTAGCGCGAATAGACGCTAAGACATGGGTCAGTCGAGCACGAATTGAGAAGTTCGAGTGCAAAATGTATAATATGTACGAGATTTTAACAGTATTTATCATTTTATTCAGCTATTACTTATATCGGCTAAATGGAAATGGAAATTGTTTCAATTGATGAATGAATCTTTACTGGTTGCTTCAGTCAGCCATTTCACATCATGAATGTTTCAAGCCTACCATGACGTTTTCCAGTAGATACAGTTGCCATACACATTTTTTCGATCTACCCATACCATAATATGGTATGCATTTTCTGCAGCATCCAAATGAAATATTTTTGAGATGAAGACGTGGTTCCAAGTTCTAGAAAAGTTCTTTTCAATTTTGAAGAATTAAACTGAAAAAGGTCTAGTTTCGTTCCTCATCTAAACTTGAAATTCGATTAATTCAAACACTTTCCAGAAAAATCCATGATACAATCTTGAATAGTTTGATGGGTTGGGATTGTAGGGTTTCAGTTCAGACTTAAAATATCTGTACCTAATTGAAAGATGAACTATTGAACTAGTTTATTAACGTGTGAAACGAGCGGGCGCCTTAGCCCGGTCGTCCACTGAAAGCGTATTCAAGCGGTTTCGCGCTCATGCGAAACAAGCGTTCGTAGCTGCTACAACACAGGCGGCAATGAGCTGCAGGGTTCGTCCACTGGCAGCGGCGACGGTTGCGGCTTCTTGCGTTCTATTCAGTGGTATAACCGATTTCCCGATACAAAGACCATCGTTTGTCTTCGACATAACGTCACCAAGTCTTTAGGCATTGCTCCCAAGACTTCTCATCACAAAAAATTCGATGTCAAGATTTCCTTGATTTTCATTCATATGATAGACAAGTGTGTTCAGAAAAAAGACACACACTAATCGATATCAAATAAGTGTTAAAACAGGTATTATGAAAACACTTTCTGATAGGTATCATTTAATTTCATCTTCAACTGAAAAAAGAAATAATGAAATTAATTTCATCAAAGATATTCTTGAGGATGATCCATATCCAACGAATTTCTCTACGCGGAAAGGATTTTACTTTTTACTACGTAAATAGAATAAGAGCTTCGAGCGTACACGCGCTACACACGCTACAGATTCCATTTCAGGCGGATCGAGCGGCGAAGCTTGTAGGCGCTCGTATACGCCCGCTCGCAGTCGCCTCTAGTGGACGCAGATGCATTGGAATACATTGGTTGGGATTTGTAGCAACTTGCCGCACATTTACGTTCGTTTCGCGAGAGCCATAAAACGCTCGAAAACGCTTCCGGTGGACGACCGGGCTTAAGAGTTCAAAATCATTAATCGCTAGATTAAAGAACGAGTGGATTGCAAAATTTTTCTGACGGTCAAAAATAATTGAATAAGGAAATTCTAACATAAAAAGTATTTAATTTTTCAAAATAGAATTGAATGGATTCATTGACGTATTTCAGCTAAATTTATAACTTTGTTCAGAAATGCAATTATATTTGTGAGATTTCTGCATTTTCTATGTTTGGGCTTGGATGCCCATGATGATTACGCATTAAAATGCGAAATCAATCATTAATAGGGGTTATTGATGGAGTATTTCATGTGCGTTATATACTACTATATAGAGGTCAACTGAAAAAAATTTATTTTCGATTAATATTAGCTCATTTCATGAGAACATATGAAGCACCCATTATAACAAGATTCATCATCAGCATCAGCCACATCGTGAATTTATAGTACATGATAGGTACTTGAGTGTTGCAGTTATTGTACTAAAGAACGTTCATCAATTGCGTTAGCACAATAGAGGCCATAGGCGTAACGAAGGAAAGGAGGTTATTGGGGACGTGAACTCATTGATTTAGATAAAATTAAACCCCCCCAGGGTCGACTCTGCCTACGCCATTGAAAATCTAGGGAAAGTTGTATGTACTCATATTATAGCTTTATTTTGGTTGGCGTTGAAACTAGGATCAAAAATGCTTTGAAATTTTTTTGTGTGATGTCACTAGTGCAAAGATCGCTAAAGTGCATGTTTTTGGAAGCTTGACTTCGTCAAAGTAATAAAAACGAAAATCAGTGCAGAACTATGACAGAATTGCCAAAATCTGCTTTCGATAATCACGAAATATCTTCAAACATTTCTTTATTTGACATCAGCGTTGCAAGGTGCGGAACACCTATCTTTCAATACCTATGAAATATTTTTGAAAAATTTGCACTCCAAAATATAAAATCTTGCCAAGTCTGGTGAGGAGCATCTTTGGAATTTCACATACATTTGAAAAAAAAAACATAAATAATACTAAAGAAAACAAAAGCGTCCACAGATCCTTCACCATTTCCAATATAATTTTATTGCAAATTTTCAATTTTTTTTCATTAGATTTCTCTGATTTTGCCTTTGAAATGGTTTTTATTCCAGCAGAACTTCGAATTTCAATGCGAAAAGTTTTTTTCTATTCCTTCCTTATAGTACCTATGTATAGCTTCAAATGAGTGTTTTCAAATAATGTGTTCAGTCAATATAGGCAAAAACTACTACTTGGGGAGCGGTGCTCCGTGCTACATATAGTTTGTTTCAATGCGCTCAATCGCACCTGAACAGAGAAGGTTTCGCGTCTACCATTGGCGTAGCGCTTTTCATATAAAAAAGAAAAATTCCTTGCCTTTAAGGAGGCCACACTGAGAACATATTTGAAACATACAATACTTCCTATTGGTAATCATCGAAATTTCAATTCCCAGACTCATAGATCTTTGTTTCATTGGGTTGAAGAAATAATATAAGATTTTGTCACTGAGATGAGAGATATATCGATTTCAGCCTTGTTTGGCGTCACCAGTATCTCATACACCTCAGAGAAAAGAACTTCATAAAAAACTTCTATATTTATAATAATTAGATGCGATGTAATGAGTGAAAACTGCAAATCAGTGACCATAGATTAATATTAATCTATGACAGTGATATCCCGTTGCGTCAAAAAGAAGTTCCACATCTCCAATCAAATTTCAAAAAAGAAATCTATACTCATTGTTTCAGGGCCCGCTTGCAGTTTTCTTAAAGTGATGGAAAAAGCCCAATTCTTTCTGCGATGGTGCAGCCAAGTGTTTTCAAGAAATTGCTATGTATATCGAAGTTTTTTATGAAGATTTTGTCTCTGAGGTGTATGAGAAACAGATGATGCCAAACAAGGCTGAAACCGGTATATCTCTCATCTCAGTGACAAAATCTTATATCATTTCTCCGACCTCATGATGAAAAGATCTGTGAGTCTGGGAATTGAAATTGGCATTCATTTCGATGATTACCAATTTGAATTCTTGTATGTTTCAAAAATTTTCTCGTTGTGGTCGGCGAAGAATTTTTCTTTTTCTTGAAAACACTTGGCTTCACAGTCACAAAAAGAATTGGGCTTTTTCCATCAATTTGAGAAACTAGCAATCGGGCCCTGAATAGAGCCAGTGCTGAAAAATCTCATTCAGTGAAAGAGGAAGTACAGATTTATTTTTAAGCATTTGATTGAAGATGTGGAACTTCATTTTGACGCAACTGTATGTCACTGTTTTGTAGGTTTTACTCATTACATCGCTTCTTATTGCTATAAATATCGAAGATTTTTATGAAGATTTTTCGCTAAGGTGTATGAGATACCGATGATGCCAAACAAGGCTGAAACCATTATATCTCTCATCTCAGTGACAAAATCTTATATCATTTCTCCAAGCTCATGATAAAAAGATTTGTGAGCCTGGGACTGGGAATGGAAATTGGCAGTCATTTCGATGATGACCAATTTGAATTCTTTTATGTTCCAAAAATGTTCTCGGTGTGGCCTCAATAAAATCAAAGAATTTTTCTTTTCTTAAAAAACTTAGCTTCACAGGCTGAAACCATTATATCTCTCATCTCAGTGACAAAATCTTATATCATTTCTCCAACCTCATGATAAAAAGATCTGAGAGCCTGTGAATTGAAATTGGCATTCATTTCGATGATTACCAATTTGAATCCTTGTATGTTTCAAAAAAGCTTTTCATAAACCTATTAAATACTACACTGCTAACGTGACAATAAAATTACTGCAATCTGTTTGCCAATTCAACGAATTTGACAAATACAGGGAAAATGAGATTACGTTCAATAATTTGAATCTTATTTGGTTATATTCGAGGAAGAATCCAAAAATGGATAGAAATTAATATAGGCGATGTTTTGTGTGCGATAATTCTTTAAGTATAACGTTGCACTGCCTGAGTATATCATACAAACAAAATCAGCAACTGCTTGAGTATTTTTTGTTTCTCTATCATATTTCTGTGTAAGAGAACCAAAGATTGCGTCTATGAAATACCATGTGAATGCGGCAGAACCTACATTGGGGAAACTAAACGCCCCCTGAAAGTCAGAATCAAAGAGCAACAAAGACTAGCTCATCTGGGAGAAACCGATAAATCCAGGCTAGTCCAACACGCTCGGAACGAGGACCACAACGTCAAATGGGATGAAGCTTCCATAATATCAAAGGAAGAAGGATGGAGAAGAAGAAAATTAAAAGAAGCAGCTTTCATGGCAATAACTCCTAACCCAATCAGCACGCCCTCTCTGGAAATAAAGAATGTCTGGGTGCCCATACTAAGATCTGAATTGACGAGAACGAACCCGACCCAAGGAAGCAATTAATCCTAACATGAACCAGACCTGACCTAAAGTAACCTACTGCGCATACCAACTGCGCAGGTAGAAAAAGTCAAGGTGACCTCTAACACAAAAAGTATAATTAATATATAACTTAAGTTTGGCAACAACCGGTCCTTCTCAGGACCAACAACACCCTGAAGACGGCAGGCGAATGCTTGCCGAAACGTCGGTAAAAACCAACAACATAGATAATGGAAACAGCCCAAATAATGTTTCAACAAATACACCATTATCAAGAATATCTCGTTCACAAATATTTCTGTACACTTTGCGATTTTCTCGGTGGAGGAAATCTGAATGTGATTTCGAACCGTTACGTTTTTCAGTAGGTGACTATCGTTTGTTCATCGTAGGGAAACAATTATTTCCAATTGATGTGCTTCTGAAATATGAGTACAAGAATTTACTCGGAACATTTAACTGAATTTGTTTCAGAAAAGGCCTGTGGAAATCACAAAAACATTCAAAAAATGTACATTGACACAAGAATATACATCCAAATAATTTCATTAAAATTATTTCTCATCAAATCGTGAATGAGAAAGCATTGATTTCTTCATTTGTATTACGAAAAATTACAATATCTAGTGGCTTTCTGTTGATGAATAAAAAATGAAAGTGTTTGTACTTCTCTAATCATTTTTGTTATACGGAGCCAAAAAATATTCATTATGGTAATCCAAATCACAATTTCCCCATGTTTTCATGCGGATACTGAGACATTTCCTACACAAAATATGCAAATAAAATGGATTTGTTATTTGAATTATTGTAATTGTAATAATGATGGGCTTGAGTTTCAATATTTTTTTGAATAATGTAAGTAGATTTTTTATAACTTGGTTTTCTATCCATTGTTTATTGTAACTAACGCCGCTCAAACATCATGTTCACATTATATTCTCCTTTGCACACCCTGGGTTCATGTAAAATCCTAAAAAATGAAATCATTCTAGAATTCCCATTTTCCATGAACAATACGATGGGGTGGTGAACATATAATACTTTTCATTCAGATCGCAGATTCTACGAACTCAAAACTATATTCTCAGAAACAATAAGGTTGAATATTCACATCATTCCTAAAATTATACAAAGTAAACACATTTGATATCACAAAAGTCTTTCGGGCTTATTGATCGTGGTCTATCACGAACTTTTTCAACCAGAGACAACTGTCTCTAAATTCAACTCATTTGCATCAAATATTACTTCGAGAAAGCTCGTGACACATCTGTAATTTATACATATTTGACAAGTAAATATGAATATTCGAAATGATATGCACAGTGATCCGATCTGGCCAAGTGTACCAAGTAAACAGACCAATGCTAGCGGTATGGGAGTTTATACGTATATGGCGCTATTAGCGCAAGGTGCCAAATGCGGGTACGGAATGTCTGAATGCCTACGGTTACCTTTGCCCGTAGTGCTAGTGGTGTACTTTTATATGTAAATTATCTTATCAAACTGAGCATTTATATGATTTTTGGACAGAAAGCGGTCCGAAAGAGACAAAATTCAATAGATCTGGTTTGATCGACATCAAACTTTTCGAAGGCCAAAGGCCAACAGCACTAATATTTTCCAGCCTCTGGACGTTAGTGTCTTTTAATCGCTACAAGCGGCATGGCGAAAACAATTTGAAGAATAATGGTGCTTTTCCAATAGCCAGTTCTCGTCTTTGCGCCATGACACTCTCAATCCTGCTGAAGAGAATTTTTCAATAGAATCCATTCCTTGAACAAGGATGAAGTTTTGAAGAAAATGCCGATGAAACTGATGATGAAACTGTTAGCGAAAAAGTCTTCACTATTGGTCGGAAAAAACAACTTCACACGATGCGATACTGTGACAAGAAAAAGCAACCTGAAAGAAAGAAAAAGAATTTCTGTTAAAGCAGGGAAAAGCATATCATGCTAATGAATGAAAGAATCTGCTTGCATACAATGTCGAATAATTCAAAATGGTTCAATCTGAAACGCCAAGCAAATATCATGAGTTATCATTTGAAAAATTTTCCAAGATAGAAGTTTCTACGGTATCTACTATTCGAATATACAAAACAAAATCTGCATTTTTTGAAAACTCATAAGACAAGGCAGATATATACTGGCATTGAATAAGAATGAATGCATTAATGCTCACTTGCACCGTCAAATATAAGTCTGACTTACGTCCAACTTAGATTTGAAGTTAGGTTTGAGACGTCGTTTCGCTTGCACCGCAGTTTAAGTGCCTCATAAGTTACAACTATTTTGAGCAGCGAATATTCATGACTTAAGCAAGACTTTAGCCCATCTCAAATATTCATAACGTCAAAAACGAACTTCAGTTTCGACGTGTATATGTCGTTCTGTGAATCAGAATACTGAAAAGGAAAATGCATAGAAAAATTATCGTGTTTGTCTATGAATTTTCGTGTTCTTCTTACTTCGCTTTGCTCAGTGCCGACACAAAACCTTAGGGTAATGTCTCATTTCTATGCCAAAACAAACAAATTCACTGATATATACAGTGGTGCCAGATTTGGCATTACTTGGTGCGTGCTTAACAAAGTCGTTTCTATTAGATATGCGGTGCAAGATCTGATCCGTTAAGGCGGGGAAGAGCCTGACTCAAAATTTAAGCCCGCCTTAGATAAGTCTGTCTTAACCAGAAAACGGTGCAAGTGAGCATTATAATATCTTTCCGAGTATTATATTTTTCATGTTTCTGTGTGAACCATCGATTCTAAATATTAATTGTGCACCAACTGTTCGCCTTCCGACATTTTGGAATACAAATTCAAATCGACTAACATGCCCCTAAGATAATAAATCAATCTGTTTCTTGTTAAGTATTGCATTTTCTGTAATTCTTCATTCCAACTTCTGTTTTGAGAGGAAACCTCATCGCTCGGAGGAGCATTCGAGATATAAAATGTCTGATTATTCTGCCCTCCCTAGAATATCATCAGATGAATTTATTTCATGAGGCCTGCAATAAAGGTTTCTTATTAAAAAAGTTTCGGATAATGGAAAACCCGACGTAGAAACGGTAAACTTCCATACTTGGGTAGAAAAAGGTGGATAATTTGAACTAATGAAAGAAATTTCATTTTTCTCAGAACGAAGTTCAAGAAAAATTTGAAACATTGTCGCCATAGAGTTATTTATTGTGAGAATTTATCACGCAACGCCTGTTTCCGAATTTTTTTTTGATCACCTCCTGCGCATCAACCTTTTTACGACATGATAAAAGGTTGTATGAAAGTATTTAACTATGAATCTCCTTCAATAACCTTCTGAGTTGCTGATCTGCAATTCCTCGTCCAGCTAGAGTTATAGACATAAAAATCGTTTCCGTCCAATTAAAAAAATAACCGATTCCTTTTCATGTAACATACGACCCTCTCCAATCTATCGAAAAAAAAGCCTGAAGTATTTTCTGATATCTGTCGTCGCTTTGATGCATGCATTATTACTTCAACTCTGGCAAGAATGATGAGGGTCCCTGATGTATAACTTCTCTATAGGTTCTTTGATTTTTTCTAATCACAGTAGTGACAATCATTAGTAGATATCGATTTTTTCGGCCAATCTTAAATCTTGAATTTCACTCAGAAGAGTACAACTACCTGTTCGTTTGATGGAGGTAGAATCGATAAATTATTTGCTATATTATAATCATCTAGCATTATGAGAAGTAAGACATGGAGAAGTTCTCATATTTAATAATTTCCCCCATGTTTTTCTGGTAGTTTGAATGCCAGAGAAATAGAGAAATTTCTGTACCCTAGTTGTTGCTCAGGACAAAAAGTTGAGTCTCTCTAACTCTAGTATTGAATTATTGAACACTTTAAACCCGTGCAGATACATCTGCTGGAAGCAAGTTCCATGACTAATTCGTTCGTTCTACCCATTATCACTACTTCTATCTTCCTTGGGGTTAAAGAGTGAGAATGACAAATATTCAGAACTAAAGAGGGCCAAAAAAATGTTTTGACCTTTTTCGACGGAGAACAAAGCGATGGCATGTATCTTGATGCATGACAAATTTTCATTCTGAAGAAATTCGTTGGACGTCAGTAGGTTTTAAATGGAGGGTTTTCTTAAACTGCTTTCAATACTTTCTCGAATTATCAGTGGATTTTCAATGTATTTCTTACGATTATTATAATAATTAGATTTGAATGTTCAAGTAGTCCCGTATCCCAAACAACTCTGACGCGTTCAGACTTAATTCAACTTTTATTTTATTTGGGTTATTTCATTCAGTACACTCAAGTAATAAAATTTTATAATCTGCTGGCAAGTACTGCAGTATGTAGGTTATAAATTTATTATCTTCTTGCTGGGAGAGTGTGTTTCGTTTCAGTTTATGGCCTAGGATAGGTTAAGATAGTGTTATAAAGAAAATATATTATCTTCTGATGTAACACCAGAAAACTAAGCAGTATAGCGAAGTGAAAAGTGGATTTTCAGCGAATCGCTGAATTTGATGGATATTACGTATATTGAATCAGATGAAATTATCTTATGCGAATATTCCGAACGAAACTTGTTCTAGAGGTAACTTCAAGTTCCTAAGAAAAACTAGATTCATGGTTATTAGGCGTAAACGTTTCGGTGGTTTCTATGCCTTGGAAAATGAGTTTTTGCTTCACAAATTATGGTATTCTGGATGGCAATGTCGTTACTTTTTTAAATCTTCATGGGGAGCACAACAAATTGTGAATAAAAAAAGAAGTTACATGAAATTACCCTAAATTAGCCATTTGAGACTACTTGAAAATGGAATGTTCATCATCCCAATAATCAATTTGAGGACTATGTCCAGAGCCGGATCTACCATTAGGCGATACCCTAGGGGCCCAACATCAGCAGGGGGGCCCCATGCCCCATGCGTATTCTGATGATTGTTGAAAAGTTGCGATGAGAATTGCACTGCCTAGGGGCACTGCAAAAACTGTTAATACGGCTCTGACTATGTCAGCTCATTAGTTATAGAATAATTATAGTTCAATATTTTGATTTTTTTATCGGACTTTACTATTGGTCATTTATAAAAGAGTAGATTGAGCAGATGGAGAAGATGTTAATCAATTTATCCATGTCCTTCTTAGAGATGGAATAAGGTTCATTATTGGTTTGTACCATTTCAAGAAGTTTCTGGTTGAATTATTCGTTTCATATTCTAGTAATTCATTTCGTGTCCTGTTGCTTTTTCATGAATTTCAAGAGCAAAGTTTTTAGTGTTGCGTCTGGAGTCATTTTTATGTGGTGTTATCCTCTTACTGGGAGATCTCGTCGTTTCACCAATGTATATGTTCACGCAGTTACTAAAGAGGTGAAAAATATACAAGGAACTACGCACAACGGAGTTAACACAAAGAAGCCAAGCACACATTTGTGATTTCAGTTGGAGGCTCTGCATACCAGGGCAACAACCAACATCACCACGGAGACAGCCACCTACGAATACTAGGTATGCGATACATCCGCTGTTGCAAATGTTGAACGGAGCGGCGCTTCGATATGCGACATGCCATCAATTACTAGATTCTGCTTTGTATCGTGATGAGAATAACATATTTATGGCATTACGTTCTAAAAAGAAATAACATTTCTTGAATTCATAGAGAGCTTGTGAAATGAATACCAGAGAGAAAACAAAAACGTTTAATTAATCTATGTTGAATTTTTATTTCAGTCAAATAGTGCAGAACGCGTCAAAACATAGATTGGAAAATTTTGAAAACGAACCTTCAAGATAGATTTGAAAATATTTCGCCTGACGGCTCGTGATTTTGATGCAAATGTCATTCGCGAAATTGCCTAGCAACAAACTTTCATTTCACCGAGAAATTATGCCGGTAAAATTTAATCTCTAATGGTATTGTATGGGATTATTCCTTGATGGTATTTCCGATTTTCAATTTTATTGAATCTAAACCAACCTCTTATGGAATTCTGTAGGCATGAAAAATTTCATGGTGATGGATTCAGTAGTCTAGGAGGAGATAGGTCACAAACGAAATACATTCTGTCGGCTAAAAAACAAAGCCTACACAGAATGCACCCATCATTCTAACTCGCACAAGCTTTAAGTAGCTTATGGGGGGTTTCACAGAAACCCAGAATGCATGGAAAATACAAATACAAATACAAATGAGGGATTTGTGAAATCGCAGACACGATGGCCTTCGGCCATCATCAGTACCTGCGATGAAAAAAGTGCAAAGCACTTTATGAAAAGAGAACACGCACAACGAGGGCAACACAAGGAAGCTCGCCACACATTTGCGCTCTCGGATCCAGAGCAATAAAGAAATCGCCGAACTATGGGTAGTCTCTAGTAGGGCCTCCTTCTGTGCACTCCCCACAACATAATCATAAAGCTCATCATCTTTGTTTTTTCGAAAATATGTTTTTCCACAAGCCTCTGCGGAAATCAGTTTCACTACATAAATATAAGACAAATGTTTCCTACTGAACGACATGGCAAGGTGACCAACCGTTAAGAAGTCGACGAAGTTAACTTGCCAAGACAAACTGAACGAATCAGTTGTCACGTTCCATGAAACTTATTTCGAGTTAAATTTTAAGGGTAGTTTTACCAACTTTTCAACTCTGAAACGTCGCACAAGCCCAGAGACATCCCCCGGGGTTCAATCCCCCTCTGTGGGTTCCTGTTACATACTGAACAACCTCTCGAATTTTATAGATATATCCTTGCGAGCCTTGTTTCGCACTAAGAATTTGCTTTCCCGGAAATGGAAACTTCAGTTCTTTCCTGTTCCAGCAACCTCTCTTCAAACACAATTTGCAGGAGCCCTTCATGGAATGCTTTCTAGTTCCGCTTTCTCTCTCCCTATATGTAAGGTTGTTCTCCTTCATTATTCCAGTCATGATATTCAGTCTGATTCGTACCTGAAGATCAGGTGAACAAAAATCGCTAGTGAAAATCTTCACTGAGTTATTTCATCAATATTGAAGACGCTCGATTCTCAGGAGTTCTTGAAGCTAGCGAAAATCAGTTTCTTGATTACCATACCTTTTCTTCCCATCATACGAGTTGGCTGAACCACTTGTAGATATGGAACGGAAAATCTTATCGATAAAATTCAAAACCTGCCGATCACTACGTCTCGTTTACATGAAAGCTTTCACCCCAAACGTTGAAAGCACTCAACACCAGTTGTGCTTGTTAATTTTCCCAGGTTCGCTCAATATCGATCAAATATAATGAGATGCG